>JAADVW010000379.1:0-32597 GCA_023335875.1 Elongisporangium prolatum
GAAGACATGCTTTACGTCCTGATTCTAATCTGGATTGACGACATTCTGGTTTACAGCAAGAGTCCTGTGGAATATCTGAAGGCAATTAAGGCTTCTTCCATCGTGTTCGCCTGCATCGACTCAAACTCAGTGCGATCAAAAGTTGCCTCTTCAAGAAACAATCCAAATGGTGAGGCCGTATTATCAGTGGTGAAGGCGTTACCCATGATCCTGCGCGTCTGCAGGCACTTGCTGAGTTGCCACTTCCTCAGACGGAAGCAGACCTACAGCAATTCGTTTGTGCTGCTGGATGGCTTCGAGCCTCCATTGTTGACTTTGCTCGAGTGATCAAGCCGCTGCAGGAGAAGTTGGAAAGCGTTCTCTCCACCGTTGGTCGAACCAAACGGCTAGCTGCTGGTATCACGCTCGTATGGTATGACAAAGATAAAGCTGCATTCGCAGACGCAAAGGCACTCGTAACCAGCTCGCAGCCTCTCGTCTTTCCTCGTGACGATGCTGAAATCTGTGTATTTACAGATGCTTCTGAAGTTGGATGGGGCTCATTTTCACTCAGGTCGACAACTGGCAGGAAGTTATGAATGCCTGGGATCACGATCACGCGTTACTTACGTGCCAAAGTAGTTGTTTTTGCTGGTGCCAAGTGCAATTGGAGCATCATCGACAAAGAAGCTTACCCCTTCATATGGGCGTGTCGTTGCCTTGACTACTTCTTCTGCGTCAACGCGGGTTCCGATTATTTTGTGACCACTAGATTTAATTCATCTCTTTGCACCTGACACTGAACTCAAGCGCCATGTTCGTGGTTGGCTGCAACGTTGGGCCATGAACCTGGTCGGGTTGCCTTATGTCATTCAGCACATGAATGGCGAATCCAACGTGTGGGCTGACTCTTTATTTCGTTGAGGGAGATCTCTCGTCGGGACAGGTGGAGTTGTGGAACGGTGCAAGTACCTCACGCGGAGTAAGAGCCGCGAGGCACCAGAGTCACCAAGTGAACAATAAATCAGCATGCCAAGCCAACTTCGAATGATTTTGTGTTTCCAACAATGGAAGAGATCGAGAAGTCACAAAAGAAGCACCGACGCAGCAAGCCACAACTCGCTGAAAATGATGACAATGAAATTGTTCGAGTAAATGACAAGATCTGGCTGCCTAAGATGGATCTCAGCCTGATGAATCGAATTATGATCGTGGCTCACTGTGGCCCTCAGGGTCATCGTGGCCTGGACTCAATGCCGTCAACTTTGCAGCAGTTGTTCTACTGCAATGACATCCAGCAAATTTGCCGTCGATTCCTGACTCGATATCTCCTCTGCAAGCATGTGAAAGGTGGGAACATTATCACGCGACCATGGGGTCCAACCTTCTGTGCAACGGAGAGAAATGAGCTTGTTCATTGGGATTTCTTGTTCCTTGGTGAGAGCATGGGTACCACGAAATACGTTCTCGTGATCAAGGATGGGTTGACTCACTTCTGTGAGCTCATTCCGTGCGATTGTCCAACGAGTGAGATCGCCACTGCCGCTCTTCTCGACTGGTACAAGCGTTTTGGCGCACCGAAGGTCCTGATCTCAGATATGGGATCACACTTCAAGAATACGGTATTGAATGATGTGTGTCGACGCCTTTCAGTGGAGCAGCACTTCGTCATTGCTTTCCTGGTGAGTTGCTACTACCCGGAACATCTCCGAGACGCCCTGGCGCGCGACTCAATCATCAGTCTCGAGCAAGAAGGAAGCAATGAAGCCGATGAGGGCTCCCTGAGCACGGAATATACGGCCAATGAAAATGAAGCAGCGGAAGAAGAACAAGCGACTATCGAGAGTCAGTGTCCTCGCTCAGACAAGGACAAATCAACGACGAAGGTTCCCGCGTCCCCAATGCCAGGAATCGGACCACAAAGCCCGCGCGAACCAGAACCCAGCAATATGCTCGCCGAGAGGAAGCCAGGAGACTCCGAGAGAGAGGAGCAGCACTGACGGTACCGCCTGAGCCAGAAAGCGGACAAGAGGGAGAAAAAGAGACAGCGAGCTCGTTATCGGCGCTTAGGCCGGACGAATCTACAGCCGGCGGACCAGATGAAGCTGCTGCAGCGATAAGGCCGGAACCACGTGAAGGCCAACCTGCCGACGAGTACGGAGGACTAGAACCCGCTCCGGTAGCGGTGGCTGTGCCAGCGGATCGGGGTGAAGACAGCAGTAATTACGATGAAGAAGAGTACCCACCACGCGATCTGGATCGCCGCAGGATTCAAAAGGCGCGTGGAAAGTATGTGAAAGCGCGACGCAGACGACGTCGAGCATCAAATGGTCGCTCTCTTTTGGAGTTCCAGCTTTAGTGGAAACCAGCACGATACGGTGAACCAGACCCACGCCCAGTGGACAAACAAGGGCGGGTTACGCTCCGTGATTACGAAGTTGTGGAAACTCCGTTGGATCGAGGACGATGCGTTGAGTGGGGAGGGCGAGTGATATGTGTGGAAATTTGAATGGGGCCAGCTCGGGTTGTACACCGAGGTGGCCATGCATGACTACATGATGGTGCACGAGTTTTACGAAAATAAGACCAAAAAAATAAGGCAAGCCAAGCGCTTCGCACTGTTCTTTAATTGTCATTTTCACATAATTGATACCCTTTCAACCAATATCTTCATGTTTCAATACACTAAGTATGTCAATAACTCCCTTTTCCATGCTGATAGACACTTCACTAGGAGAATATGCGAT
Organism: Elongisporangium prolatum; assembly: GCA_023335875.1. Classification (NCBI taxonomy): domain Eukaryota; phylum Oomycota; class Peronosporomycetes; order Pythiales; family Pythiaceae; genus Elongisporangium; species Elongisporangium prolatum. Next base: position 2,727 of record JAADVW010000379.1, read on the forward strand.
CTTTGATAAGACGTCACCGGATTGCTTGTTTATGGTGAAAGAAACAGCCAACAATTTGCGCATGAGGAAACTGCACAGTCAGCGCGTTCATCAATCCAATCTTAAAGTCGCAAATGATTTGGTCTGGTTCCATCTGCTGATCTGTTGCCTGGAAGACTAAATGCGAAGCATTCCAATACATTTCCTGCGTCTTGGACGTGCTCAAAACGTAGAAAACAGGGATATAAAGCTTAGAGCCTCGATCGAAAACCATAAAGATCAGACACTGATAAAATCCACGAGGAAAATATCTGAAGGTTCCATCCACGAATAGTTGAATGCCCTTGTAGTTCAATAACGGAATCAAGTGTGGGTGAGCCCATCCAATTAGCCTTTCTAATTTGTCGGTTTTTTTTTGTCGTCAAAATAGCAGTGATGAAATCAAAGAAATTCATGAGCGTACCAGGCATTTTGTTCGTGGGAAATGACTCGACTTGGTGAAAATGACCAACTCCAAAATGCTTCATTCGCGTGCGATAAACACTTCGCTGAACTTGCTCACGCGTTAAGCCACGAGTACACAATTTTGGTTTTTATTGTAAAATTGAGCACACATCAGGTTCCATATCGCAGAGACCGTGAGTTTGAAGTCTTCAATAGCATTGGAATCTACTACTTTTTTCATCTTAGCTTGAACGCTGCGACCAAACTCTATCTCTTCGACTTGCTCTTATCCGTTGAGACCACAATAGTGCTGACCACGAACTGCATATTGTTGAGTGTCGAAAAGAAAATACAACTTACCAGTGCACTTCTTTGTTCGGTAGAAGCTGCAGCGGTACGTTATTCTAATGTTTGATTCCCGATTTCTCGTGTATCTGTAGCCATTCATATAAACGACCGTTTTGTTCGAAATACTGGATTTCTTCTTGACCTTTGTTGACGATGGTCTGCGCTTTGCTGGTTGACTCTTCGGTGATCCAGCTGTACGAGCTTTCTTACCGGCTTTCGTTCGTGCAGATTCGCGTGGTGGGGTCAAGGACGCACGGGATTCACGGGATGAACGTCGTGCTTGCGCTTGATATTCACCGTGCTGCGAGCGTGAGTCTTCAATTGGTCTAGGTGGTGAAGGGCTTCGTAAGCTTCCTAATGTCTGCGAGGCATCATTAAGTAGACCGACGAAGCTATGACCCCTGTTTTGATTCACGCTGAACCAGTTGAATAAACATATAAACGTGCGAGAGGGAGTAGAAGAGCTTGAATTTGAAGGCGAAATGGAGGAGGGTAAAAGTTCACGACGTAAAAGGTATCGTCGACACTTGTGTCACTATAAGAGGCTGGTGCTTCTTCCATTCGATCGTTTCTACCTGGTCGGTTGTATTGAAGGGTGTGAATGGCAGCAGTGGAAATGTTTATCTGGTGGGTGGAGGGGGCCGTTTCTTTTTTCGTTTTACTTTGGATTTTGAGTGGCTTTCTTGGGCAAGCGCACCAACCAAAACGAAGCGGACACTGGGTGTGCATGCTGAAAGCAGAGCCGCTGTAGACTACTACTATAGACCAAACCTAGACCAGAACAGACCTGTATAATAATCTTTCGACTAGTGATCATAAGAAGTGTAAAACTACCGTAACTGATAGGACCAAATCAACTATAGGTATGGATTAGAATACGCACTCTCACAGTGAATACCTGAACTTGTCTGGAATTTTGCATGTATCATTTCTGGTGCAAGAATTGAGGGGCTCATGGCATCGTCTGTTCTGGCTACTGCTGAGAGTAAGAGGGTTGTCGCGCTAGTCGTAAATTCCATGAGGGTAACACTCATTCAATACTCGGGGGCGTGCGATAATGGCTGATCACGCGTAGCTTGAATGTGTAGTCGTACGCACGCCTGAGGTACTGCTTTTTCTTCTTGCTCGTGTCCTCAAAGGGCCGCCGCGCCATTTTGAATTTGAATTTAGTTGATTTCGTGACCGTTCGATTTTATTCCATTACCGGTATTCTATTATTGCGTACTGTAATTACGTACCCTCTTTCTTACAGATTCAATTCAGGCAAAAAACTTGAATAGTGCGCTGTCTCTTATGAGATGTATCCACTTATGACATGACTAATACGGTATATAAAGTAGTACAGGATCGGCCATGCTAGGATTGAGGAATCGGTCCATCCTGCCACCACTCTTCGTGGGAACTAATCGTATCGAGGCTGCTTGATACATGGAGTGTGCCTCGGCGCTTTACTATGCGGCCCGCGCGAGAGAATTTTTGGGAGATCGCGCAGAATCGGCCTATTGGGCGTGAATCCACCCATTGGCATCCTTCCGTGAACGTTCAATTCGAACACGATCACTGCCAAAAAGATCGCGAAAGGGCTGCAGACCAGCCAACTGCGGACCCATCCCATCCCACGCCATTCAAGGCCAACTGCTAAACGCAGCCGTCGCCTCGCAAAGCCGCTGTTCCTTCTGACCATATGGTTTGTTTAAGGTCGACAAAATGCGAACACCGGTGTTAAAGACCCTAGCACTGGATTGCTCATGGCCTCTTCCCCCTCGCCATCCATTGGACAGGACACGTATGCATATCCACCAAGATCGACATCCTGGTTAAAATACTCGATTCTGCTCATACTTTCTTGTGTTTTGTGATCTTTTCAAAAATCTCGAAATAAAAACACTAAAATCAGTTTTGTGTAGGTTCAAAAAGCGAAAGGGTATAACTTGACCTAGTCACAGAAATTTCTTCGCATTTTCCAGCTGTTTCCAAGAATGGCTCTTTTCTACGCGCAACTGAGTTTTTCTTCTGTGGAGCTGCTCGAGTGGTGGCGCCTGTTACTCCTCTTCATTGTCCATTCCGAATGGCGGCCACATGCCACTTACGCTACCACAGCCTTCGCCACCCAACGGAGATGCGTCCGCGGCAGTCGGGACAGATCTCCACAGCCGCAGCCTCTTCCTCAGCCATCACGCCAGCCGCATCTTTGCCCCCGACCCAGGAACAACAACAGGAGACAAACGCCATGACGCCCGCGGCTTCTTCTCCAACGCCAACGATGGCGATCCCTCAGTTTCGCAGCTGTCGCGTACGTACCGCGTCCGACAATGGTCCACCGCTCGGGCTCGTGCGTCTGCGACGCCGACGATCTGTAAGCAGCAACAGCACAGACACCACATTGAGCAGCAGTCGCCGTTCCTCCTTTCTCAGCATCGACGACCGACGGTCCAGCGCTTCGTCGCTGCTCTCAGAAGATCAGACGCCGTCCTCGGAAGACGATGGAATGAGCGATCTTGAGCGCCAGTGCTCGTCATGCCTCGTGGCGCCAGCGCTGCCGTCGCCACCGTACCCAGTGGACCCATATCATTTCCACTGCTTCCGTGCACAGACGTCGTCTGCGCTGGTCATGGAGATCACACAGGCGCTCAACCACTGTGATGTGGAGTATTCGTTCCAACCCTGGAAGTGCAAGTTCAAGTGCGTCAAGTACGTCCATTACAGTCTCGTGGAGTTTATCGTGCGTGTATATACGACGCAGCATGGCGTCCTCTTGGTCGAGTCCCAGCGCCGCAGCGGCAGCGCGCTCATCTGGGACGGCCTCTACAGTGTCTTGTACCATAAGCTCGCCCAGTGGGTGGATCCACAGGCATCGGCCTGTCCGCAGAGCGGTGGCCAGAAGAAAGTGCTCGTTGTCACGGCAGACTCTTCGTCCTCGACCTCGTCGTCGTCTCAGCTCAGCGCACAGGCCTGGCGAGCTTTCGGAGCCAATTCGAACCGCGAGTCCTCAGGTCTAGAAGCCATGGAGATCATGGTCACATCCAAGTACATTGACGCTCAACGTGAAGGTTGCGCTGGGCTTGCAATGCTCACGGAAGACGAGCAAGGCGCCCGTCTGGCTGTCAAGCAAGAACTCCTGGAGCCACTGGTCACCGCTGCTGGCTCGGAAGACATGGAGATGGCACGCTGTGCGGTCAGTGCACTGGCCAACATTGCTCGGGCGCTCGTGTCGTACCCGAACCCAGCCGTTCCCATGGACCACTTGACCCACGCTGTGCAGATCGTGACGGGGCTGCTGGCCAAATCCAGCGACGCCACGCTGGAGCTGCTACGAGAATGTGCTCGATCGCTCGTTTGCTTCAGCAAGCTGTGCCCAAGAGCAGTGCAGCAAAACAACGGTGGATCGCTCCTGTTGCAACACGCAAGCCATCGGGACTCTGTGCTTGCGAAGTACTGCCTTGAAGCCATGGCCGCTCTGCAGCCATTCCTTCAGGGTTAAAGCGCTTACTGCAGCGATAGGAACAATGACAACGTTATCAGAATCAACCTAATTTATCTCAACCACTTGTTCTATGAAGATGCAGTGATCGACACCACTATTGGCTGACTCAAACACGCTCTAGGCCGGCATGACCGAGTTGAAATGTTCGCCCAGCGTGTAGTAATGCAGGTGATACGTGAGCTTCAGAGACTCTCGTCCGGTAAACTCTTCGCCCATGGGAATTACGTCCGACTCAGCCGAGAACACATGAATGGGTGTCGATAAGGCGCACGCCAGTGCTCGCAGCTCAAGCTGACCACCCCAATCCGATGTGTTCACAATGCGGTCGCAGTATTCCTCAAAGAGCTCTGCATAGTCATACGACTTGAGCACGACAGCAGCCACGTTGTACTCGTGAAATGGACATAACGTACCTTCCATGGGCTTTCCAGAGTCTAGATCCAGCGCCAGGAACGGCATGTAGTCATCCGGTCGCGCACGAATGTATTCGCCCGTAATGCGGCGCAGATACTGGTACGCTGGCTCCTGCGCAGCAGCACACTTGGGAGTCAACACAAATACACACACACGCAATAGCCTAGAGAGACAGCGCACATCTGCGATGATTGGCATATTGTGCTGCTTCATTTGGTCGGCGACGGCATGGTACATGCAATGGCCGTCCGACGGAATGTCCTTGATCACGAGCTTGTGCTGGCGGAGCTTGCCCATGATAATGTCCGCTTCAATCTGTCGCTCACTCACGATGTTCTTGTTGGCCTCTTCAATGCACTCGCGCTCTTCTTGCGCCTGCTTCTTCTTGTTCTCCTGATGATCATCAAAAAGCCATATTCATTAGCAGGTACAAGCACCACGCGCATCAATAGACCCACTCACTCGTCGTCGCTGGGCCTTTGTCTTCTTAGATAATTCGGCAGCAGCCACAGGCTTTGCAACTGCTTGCTCTACGACAGCATCAGCTGGAGCTGTTGTGGTCTCGGCGCCACTGTTCGAGTCGGCATTGCCCTCCTGTTTAATGCAGAACCGCTCGTAAGATCACGTCTCCTCTTACACAGATGCACCAGCAGTTGCCAACCACCTCAAGCACTGCTAGCTCTTGCTTGTGACGCTCGGCCACATCACTCTCGAGCTTCTGCATCTGCTGCTCCAACTCGCTCTTGCTCCATTTCTCCTTCTTGCCTTTCTTCTGCAGCAGCTTGACGTCGTTTTGCAGTTGCTACAGAGGCCCAACGTCAACCCCAGTACATATACAGACTCCCTTCCACTACAGTAGCAGCTTCTTACGCGCAGCTCCAGCTTGTGACGCTGCTTGAGCTGGCCAGGCGTCTCGCTCTTGGTCGCCATGAGCTCCTCAATTCGCTTCCACTGTAAACCAGGAGGCGCACTATTATAGATAGTTACAGTACTCTGCATGGGCATTTGACAACCATCAGGCTCAGATGAGAACGTCATGTGGAGCCCTTTCATTGGATTCAAATGGTGCGCTGCGTACTGCTCTACGCCAAAGACCGAGTTGATTGCTAAGACGACCGATTCAAATGGTGCGCTGCGTACTGCTCTACGCCAAAGACGACCGATGGACCTAACCAATGCGCATTGTTCTCGCAATTTCGCAGAGGCTACTATTAAAACCTTTCACAGTACTGCATCCATTTGACATACGTCAGATGCAGAGATCAGCATGGCGACGAGCGCTGGTGCTGTGCGCGGACTTTGACGAGACGCTGAGCAAGCAGGACACGATCCACTGGCTCTTCGATATGGCGAACGCTCGGCAGCCGAGTCGGCAACAGCGAGAGGTGCACTCTGCATGCGTGAAGGCTCTCGTGGCGCAATACTCGGACGCCACGACCAGGTTCTTGACCCATGCGTTTTCGCAGCCGAAGCCCCAGCTGACCACTAATGCTGCACTGGCCACATTTTTAAATGGCTATGCAGCAGAAGATATGCGTTCGCTTCGCCGCGTACTGGAGGCAGGCGCGTTAAAGGGAATCCATGCGCAAGATGTGGCAGCATTGGCTGAGCACATCGATTTGAGGCCAGGCTGGCAGAGCGCGGCTCGACTCGCTGACCACTTTTGCGTGATTTCGAGCAATTGGAGCGCACAATTCGTGCAACAGATGCTGAATGCACGCCTTGGAGATGATGTGATTGATATGGAAGTCATTGCCAATGGTACGTGACGATTCGTATTATACCGTTTGCCTACACGCCGTAACGATTCGGCTCCGTGATCTGAGTAGAGCTCGAAATGAATGATCAAGGCATCTCGACTGGTGCCATTCGCCTTGTAGTACAATCACCTCTCGACAAAGCGAATTGCGTTCGTACGATCAGCAAACGACTGGAAGCACAGAAGCAGCAACTGCCGTTGACTGTGTTTGTCGGCGACTCAGTCAATGATTTGCTCGCCATGCAAGCTGCAGATGTTGCGCTCGCTCTGTCTTGCTCTGAGAAACCCACACTTCTGGATACTGTAGCAAGTGTCTTCGACATCCGACTGGAAACTCTGCCTACCGATAGTATCTGGACCGATGTTCTCACAGCCAGTACTCAAGCCAAAGCCAATGGAAAGCAGGTCATTTACAAGGTGAGAGATTGGCGAGAGATAGAGGCGCTCTTGCTGTCTAGAGAATAAGAGCATAACCACTCAGATCCAAACCAAAATAAGCAATTTGCTTCCGCTGCTATCGCTTTTATTCGAACGACCTGCTCCTGGAATTCATTCACAGATCCGATGACTCGTGCTGGTATCGCGCATATGGATGGGATGTCGATGTACCTACTCCTTAGTATGGTAGGAAATGGAGCGAAATGCATGACGCAATAGCTCGACTGGAATAGGGATTTACTAATATACTACGATGGATTTGATTGAAATTGATGCTGGGGAGAGAGATCCTGGACCATATTTCGATTTCGGGCGCGATGGAAAAGGAAGAAGCAGAGGTGGTACAGTATGTAAACTCTCTAGCAGGATAAAACAGATTCAGTAGAAGTTGTGACCATCGTTTTGGATAACAGGCAACGAAGGAGAGTCGATCGCTACATGAACTAGAGTCGCATTTTGTGCTCAAGGACGCGTGGAAGCGAGTTCCTGTAACACGAGTGAAGGTCTGTCGGTTTGATCCCTTTGATCTTCCCTTCTTCTTTTTCTGGTGAAGATGGATGAACAAATGTGCGTCATGCCCTTTTGCGCCACTTTCTCGCCCTTCTTTTTCTGCTTGAGATAAAAATAATCGGCCTTGCATGACACAAACTCCTCAACTGATAGCTCCCATTTATTATATCATTTTTGCTCACACCTGGTTCTGCAGCCTCGCGCTTTCGCTTCTCGCCCGCCATTTACGCGTCGCTTACAATAGGATTTCATCGTGGTAACTTTGCGCCAGCGTCTTGTGCGGAAGCACGATACAGTTGCGTATAATCACCTCGGGATTGGCAACAACAGACACACCAAAGATCGTGACATCTCGCACAAGCGCAGTCTCAGCCGAGTTGACACGGATCTGCGACGCGTTCGGAGGTTGTCCCTCGACGCGTGCCCACTGGCCGATGATGGAGTTCCAGCCGATGATCGAAAACATCACGCAAGCATGGTCTTTGATCGTTGCGCCTTCAAGAATGATGGAATGTGCCACACGAGCGCCTGGGCCGATTGTCACACCAGCTGCGATACACACGTTCGGCCCCAGTTTCGCGCTTGGATGAACTTGTGCCGATGGATCGACGATCACATTTCCCTCGATTTGAGGCGACAGCTTGCCTCCCGTGGAGCTGAGAGCGCTTGGGTTTGTGTATCGGAAACGCTGCATGTACAGCTCCGAGCACGTGATGGCCATGCCGGGAGTCTTGATCTGACACCAGAAATCGCCAGTCTCGTAGAGAAAGATCGATCCCTGTCCAGCCAAGGGTGATAGCACATCTTGCTCCAATCTACAAGCAGCGTATCAGCTATCTATCAGTTCGCAATGGTTCCCACATCAATGGCGTACCTGAGGTTATTGAGGTTGTTAAACTCCGGGAAGAGTTTCTTAAGGTCATACTCAATGTTGGCCTCGGCGCTGGATTCGCTGCGCAGTCGTTGGCGACTGATCTCATTGCCGACGTTGATAATAGTGTCCAGCAGCGTCACGTCCAACAAATAGATACCGCAGTTGATAATGTCGCTCACAAAGGTCTCTGGCTTCTCGGCCCAATGGAGGATCTCTTTGGTGTGCAGATCCTGCACGAGGCAGCCGTACTTCTTGGCCTCGTCGTGGAACACGCGCTTGCCCAGCACAGTGGCTTCGCCCTGGTGGCGTAGATGGAAATGCATCATCTCGTTCAGCGGGAACGAGCAGCAAATGTCGCAGTGGAGCACAAAGAGACTCGCCGGGTTGCCCTGCAAGATCTCGTCCTTGAAAAAGCGCAGCCCACCAGCAGTGCCGAGCGGCTTCTCCTCGCGCAGGTACCGCATGTTAACGTTGAAGCGCTTGGTCATGGCATCAAAGAAGCGTGTGAACAGTCCTTCGTCGTACGACCCGACCATGAGGATCTCAAGCAGGTTGGGCACACGGGCGCAGGCCTCAACGTGGAAGTAGAGCATCTCGTGGCCAGCCAGGAGGAAGAGCGGCTTGGGCAGGTCTAGAGACAGCGGGCGGAAGTGGTTACCCGGCTGGTTGGGCCCGCCAATGAGGATCACGGCCTTGGACCGCGGGAACGCGGCCTCGTCTTGCTGCTGTTGCATGTTTTCTTCTCGCTCGCTCGTTCTGCTGTGGGTGGTGCCGTATCATTTGTAGGGGTGGGTCATCTCGGTAATTTATCACAATCGTCTGAAGCAAGGGCGGGACTCACTCAAGCGCCAGCCTCATGGCTAGATTGGGTAATTACATTGATTCTGAACCATAAAAAGGGGCCATAGTAGTAATTACCGCATAGTGATGCACAGCGCGCCATACTTCAAGTGCGCGCATTGGCGCACGATGGTTGCACATTCACTCTCAGGTCGTGCCGATGGAAAGCAACGAGAGGCTGTTGGGATTGCGCCGGTGCTTGCGTCTGGACATGCGCATATGCCGGTGGAATTTGCGTAGGTGGATGGACGACTCCAGCTCCTGCTGGTCCTCCAAGTGCTTCGTGCTGCTCTCGCCCGCTGTTCCAGGCCGCGACGGACTCGTACTGTTGTTGGTGCTGCTGTTGCGTGGCGCTGAGTGGCCCCGCGTACTTGATTTGCTCAGCTGATCGCAGTCATCTCTGTGATTCTCACGCTGTAGGTGATGTTTGTCCATGTGTACAGCCAAAGTGTACGCGCCGTTGCTCTGTTTGACACTATCCCTGGATGAATGATTTTGTAAAGATGCACTACTGCCATCCACGTCCACGTTGGCAGCAGTCTTTGTTTGAAACGAGCTCCGTAGCGAATTTGCTGACGCTGAGGAACGCGTGACGCTGTATTGCGTTGAGTCAATGTCGTGAAATGAGAGCTTTGGTACTCCGATCGGTCGCAAGGTTTTCTTCTCAAGATATGGAGTGATAGACGAAGAAAGTGAGGTTCTCAGCACGAACACCATCCACTTCTGCTCTCTATACGTCTGCCGAACACAGTGCGTGGATGTAGTCAGTGGGAGTACGTCGCTCGCAGTGCCGGTATACCGTTCGGATTGTTTTGAATCAGTCTCGACAGGCAGACTTTTGTCACTGTCTTCCTTATTACAGGAACCGTCTATGAAATGTCCTGGCCGAATTGGTGACATGAAAGCAAGATGCGTGGCTCGCTTATTAAAGTTGGGAGTGAAAATTGAAACCTTCTCGCATTCGTACCGGATTTGATGCAATTCTTCGTCACTTTGGTAAAGAATTGAAAGCAGACTGGGGATGAGCGAACCATGATTATCAATTTCAGTCTGCTCCTCGACCACCAGTCGATGCAATGTTGACGCACATATGCGTTTAAGTAGAGCAATTTGCGTTGCGTGATTGGCTCGAGTAGGGTTCGCGTGCTCGCAACCTTCATAGACTTGTAGAAGCGTTGAAATCATCCCCGAATTTACCATCGCCAAACGAAAGATTTGCATTGTACTTAAATTTGCGATTGCGGCGCAAATTTCATGCAAAATTCGCTCATTGCTTGCCCAAGAAGCGTATGAACTTGTCGGTAACTGCAACAACTCAATCTCTTGTTGAAAGTAACGGATTCCGTGCAATAAGTGTCGCTCTGCGAGCCGACTCACAATCACGTTTTCATCTGATTCTTCCAGAATTGAGTGTTTAAGCTGTTGAGATATTTTCCCATCGCCCACTGAAGTGCTTCGCTCAAGAGTCCGATCACCAGCTTGCTTTTTTTTAGTTTGTCCAGAATTCATATTTGCTGAACTGTTACCAACGATGTTCAAGTCATTTTCCTCGTCGATAGTTTCGTTTCCGTAGAACATTGACAAATGCTCGGTAACACATAACGTCAAATTTCTGATGGTGATAGCCCCGCAGAGACGAATGCGAGCGTCGCTTTGGCGCTGATGAGATGAGCACACACTAACAATCACGTGAATTACCTGCGTATCAACCAAGGTAGATTGAATTTGCTGGTACATCGACATTTTCATCAAGATCTTTACACATAAATACGCGATAGCTGTATTTGACTGGTTGCGTTGGTACAACAGGGCGCATAAACTGACCACACGATGATGCAGCAATGCTTCTGCACATTGAGATTTTCCGGCAAGAATACTGATCATGGATGCAGATATCAAACATGCCTCTTCGTTAATTCCGATTGCTCGATGCTCCAGTAGCTGAAGCAGATGGAGTACCGCCCTTTCTTCCATTAGATTCAAAGCCAATGCATCATCAATGGCAACGTTATGCAAGCATTTTAAAGCAGCCATGCAGGTATCCATCTCGTTTGGCGGCGACGATTGCACATTGTTGAGCATTGAAGGTTCACAAAAAATAGGAGTTTCCGACGTCGCGGCGTCCAAAAGTTTGAAAACAGCATGTGGGACACGAAGTTCGCCAAATAAATGAAGAGAGTCAGTCACAAGAGAACAATTGGCTAATGCCTGAATAGCGAATTGTTTCACCACTGGGTGCTCTGATTGGGTAAACAATATCAACACGTGCAGCGTCTTGCGCTCACAAAGCATCTCAACCCATGGCTGGTTGCAACTAAGATTGTATAAGGCTATGGATGCGGAAGCTCGAGCCTCTATGTCTTGGTCGACGTATTTTCTGATGACATCAGCCACTTGCGCATTCATGAGTTCTTTATGGTTCTCTTCATAACTTGATAGATTACAAATGATACCAAGAGCGCACCGTTTACTTTCAGCGTCCAACAAGAAATTCGCGATTGAAGAGTTGATAAATGGGGCAGAAGAACCAAGGAGCTGATCACTCGTTTTCGAGTTTGATCGAGTTAAAGCGGTCATGCTGTTGGCCGCTGCATGGCGTACAGGTACTGCAGCTAGTAAATATGTCATTACACCGTTGCTCAGCAATTTTTGATGAAATTTGTGTTCGCATGATAAGTTGAAAAGTGCTTGAAAGCCTAGCTTGAGGACTTCTTCGACCGAATTTGCTATTTGCATGTGATTCTGGGTGCCCTCCATGAAATGGCTTGGTTTGTTTGAATCATGATACTCTGCTGCAAGGCTGCCGTCAGGGGCGACATGCGAAGCAGTTCGAGAGAGCATGACTTGTGAAAGTTTCATTAACGCGTAGACGACTCCATCTTCGACCATTTTTGTTCGAGTTTCCGGGTGAGAAAGTAAATTGCACAAAGTCTTGGCGTGGATTTGTTTGGCTTGAAGTGAGTGTGCACGTAACAAAGTGACTACGATAAAATCTTTTAGCTCACTAGAAGTCCAGATGCACTTTACGTTGGACACATTGCATGCTGCGATCGCTGCATATTGCTGACATTCAACCTGGCTGGTGCGTCCAAGCCGGTTTAATGCCTTAGCAAGATGTTGCGAGCACACAAGCTGCGACCTCCCCTCCGCGGAAAAAGAAATAATTGCGAATGATGCTGCACACGCAAGCAAAGATTGCGTTTCTTCGTTGGCATTACTACATGCGATCAAAGCTTGAATTACGCGTTGATTTGCATGACCTGACGCACACAGGTGGTATAGTGTTGCGGCACAGTATGCTTGAGTCACGCTACAGACGATGGGAACGGCTCCTTCTGATATTGCAGACGTTACACACGCCGCCGATTGCTCGCAGATATTGATCAGAGCTGATTCAATCTTGAGGGAGTAAATAATGTTGTTGGTGTCTCCTCGCTGTGTCGATGAGCGTGCGAGCGAATATAAAGTGGCAGCTGCAAGACATGTGATCATCCTACGATGTGCGGGTATGCATTCTGCTCGTTGCATTAAGCAATCGAGAACGAGCTCAACAACCAGTTCCATCTTGACCGGGTCCATGATCTCACTTGCAATTACACAAATCCCAGCAATGAATCGCTCTTGGTCATCATCAAACGCCAAGTTGGCAGTCTTCAAATGTGCTCTCTTCGTGTTTGCCTCGTCATTCCCACCCGCGAAAAAATAAAATCCTTCCACGAGCACGCTGACGATGAGGTCTCCGTAAATGATTTGCTGGAGTCGGCTTTCGAAAAGCAAATTGCATAGCACAACTGCATACGAGTATTTCAGTCTTCGCGAAAGATTGGCATGACTCGCTGCAATGGTCAATTGCTTACCATCCAGTGTGCGCAGCAAGTCATTCGAGTATACACTGTACTGAGCCAAGTTGATGATCGCAACCAACGCGTCTTCTTTCGCGTCCTCGGCAATATCAAGAGATAAGTCGTTCGTTACTTCATTTGATCGCGTCACTGCGATTCGGTGTAGCATCTGCAGAACGTGAGGTGAATCCATGAAGTGCGCTGTGCATGCCTCATCAAAGCTCAAGTTGCTGATCGTCCGAACCATGTTGCGAAGAAATGTTTGCGTTTCAGTCGGGGACTCGAGAAATCGATGCCGGTCAATGAGAAAAAGTCGCGCAACCATTTCCACGACATCTTGTTGGAACAGGTGCTTGCGCTGATCACCATTGCTTGACATATTCGCTAGAGCTCGGGAACATGAGATAGCGACCCCCTTGAGACGATCCTCCGCAGTGGCACCATAAAACTTGCTTCCGAAGTCGCGCAGTGGGCCAACAACCAGTAGCATTAGCGTTTTCATACCATGAAGACTGACTATGGACTGAAATTCGAGAAAAGCTGAAAAGTTGCCTAACGTTTCTGCAATGAGATGGAGTAGCGATATGGCCGCTGTGTTTGAAGCGATAGTCGGAGATGGAAGTGGATTTGCATATGGCGTATTTACAGCGAGGATATGCCGCGAGCTTGCGCTCCCACTTTCCTCCAGAATCTTGCATCCATGGATTGCCAGCGTGAATAATAACTCGGCACCACCTCCTCGTAACGCCCCCGAGCAACTGACGCGATACAACGACATGTTGAAGAGCGCTTCTGCAGCAAACTGCATCGTGGATGGCACTAAGGCAAGCTTATTGACCACGTTCATCACGCCAAGTTCCGTTTGGACAGCGTGGGGTTCACCAAGAAAGACCCGATCAGGGAAGACCTGGCCATGGTAGACCAGATTTAGAATGCAAGTCACAGCCAGCACTTGCAGTCGATCATTTTGCATCGCGATCATAGACAGGAACTCAATAATAGCACGAGCACGAGCAAGTGCTTTTCCGTGGATCTTGTTCTTGGATAGTCGAGCCAGAGCCGTAGCGCACAAGATCTTGACTTCAACGCAGTGGGACCAACTGAGTTCCAATAACGCCGAAATGCCATCGTAGAGGACAAATGCGTCCAATGCTTGCGGATCTGTCGTCAAATTAGCCAAGGTAGCAGCACAATATCGCAGCAATGTGACGTTTTCGCCTTCACTGAAATCGGCGATCTGTGCTATCGCTCCGCCCTCGATGATCTGCATCTCGTAACCTTCCTGACAAGATAGTTTGTACAGCGATCGCGCGCAAAAAATGCGGGCATCAAGATTCTGCGGGAGCTCACTGGGTGGCATTGCTGCTGGCCCGATATGAGCTGGATTTGGATCAAACGCACCAATAAGCGCATTAAAGTCCCCTCGAATGGATCCCAGCCGAGCGATCGAAGGCTTTCCGTGGCTTCTTGCTGTCCCAGGCTTGCCTTGCTGACCTCGAGAAATCGGCGCAATGGTGACATTTGGAAGCACTTCTCCAGTTTTCAGCGCTTGAGATGTTTTGGTAAGCGCGCTTCGCCATTGCAATTTGCCGTTTAGGCTAGCTGACGATGGGCGGCTCGCTGTAGAGTTCCTGGGCTCAGCATCGTTTGAATGGTTCCACTGCTCAGTTGGGATTCTCGACTGCAAGAGGTCGTCTGGCGCATGGACTTGGTATTTCTGAGATCGGACCATGCCCAATGAATGACTCGCTCGAACAGCGCGAGCTAGTGCTTTCAGCCGTATAGTCGTAGGAGAAGGCTTTTCTATCGGCTCATCAATTGCAATTGGCGCGGTCAGAAGTCTGGACGCCCGTCGAGAGGTACGGCGTTGCATCAAATTGGTGGAGGAACGTCCTTCAAGCATTGTGACTAGTGTGGGTCCGCTGGACAAAGCGGCGTTACTGGCTGCGCTGACGGAAAACGAGACATTTCGATCTGGATGGCTCATGCTGATCTCGCGAATAGAGCTTACTTGAAGCGCTGGGCTCTGGTTGCAATCCAATCGCCAACAGCATCTCGACCTCAAGATAGCCTTCTGACTCGCAAGCGCCTATTAATATTCATCGAGACGCCTGAATGAAGAGCGCAACAGCTTGTGTATGAACAAGATCTATTTTATTGGTGATGGCCACCTCTACTCCCTCAACACAAGCAGAAGGAGCCAAGCAATAAGGATAAAATGCGCAAATGCAGACGTGTCCTAGGTCTTGCGCTGTGTGGGAAGCCATCGGTGATCCTTGCTGGCGTTTTTCTTTCGCTTCTTGGCCATGAACTTGGACAACCGGCCGCTGTCCTGCAAGTCCTGGAACTTGGCGTGGAGTTCGACCTTCTTCTTGTCCTTGCGCTTGAGGTAGAACGGGTTCTTGCCACTCTCCACAGCCTCACGCTCCTCGCGTTTGCGCTTCGTAAGGGCCAGTTTGATCTTGTCCTGTTTCTTCTTCTCCGAAAGCTCCTGCGCACGCAGACTGATCTCATGCTGCCAAAGACATGACCCAGCCTGTCAGTCAAAGAAGGCTCCATGGACACAGGTAGCGACAACACACCTTAAGAGTCTCTTTTCGCGTCTTGCTCTTAGCTCCCTTGAGCTGTTTCTTCATCTCCTTCAGTTCGTTTTGCTACAATAACAGCCGCATGGTCAGTATCTTTTCATCACTGCTAGCCCCAACCAAGAGCCAATTTCGCACCTTGTACTCCTCCAGGAATGCGTACGACTTGCCAAACAAGTCCTCATTCAAGCGTCCGCACATGGAGTCGAATCGCGGGTCATGCGTCTTCTTCTTCTTGACCTCGACAGCCTGACGGTGGCGCCCAACGGCTCGCTTCGAGGTCATCTCTAGCGGATGATTCTTGTTGCGCTTCTTTGGGCCCTGCTCTTCGTCTTCATCGTCTATCTGCTCTTCGTATGCGCTGCGTTTCTTGACCTGGTCAATGCGGTCCACATTGTCGAAGCCGTTCTTCTTGAGCCGCAGACGCTGCTCCAGCGGCACGTCCCGCTCCGTGAGCTGCATGCTTCCTGCCATCTCTTCCTGACACCACAGGTTGCACTCCACCAATGATTATGCATGTCCCTAATTTAGTGCCCTACCGTTTCCAATGAGGAACATGATGACGTCGTTGCCATCATCAGCGGCTCGTTTACAGGGAGAAGGTTCTTATAAGGCAAAGATCGCGGTACTTCAAGAAGACGAGGACGAGTCGATCTGGGGTTGGCTTTGGCAGCTGGAGAGATCCATGGCTTCCAGAAATTCATCTTGTGCGACCTATTCAATACATCGCTTCAGCAATAGATTCTATAATGTCGGGCATTCATTTCCACGCATCAGTGCAGGCTTCCGTGCTTTAAGCTCAATGCCACTGTGATCTGTTATGGGTGGAGATGCACTCTGTTAAAACTCCCAAAAACATTACTGTTGATGAATGCATCCCAACCGTCACGGTCTCGATGCACCACAAGAACTGGATTTAGCAAGTACGTACAGTGGCTCTCGCACTCCAACGCTCGAGAGCCACGCGACGCCATCACGAGCAGCTGGGACAGATCCAGCAATAGACCGACCGCCTAAGATCGCGCTCCCGTACAGTATCCCTGAGCGCTGCATCGTGCAAGCCTTGTGTTCTCGAAGTTGATGGAGTGAGCGTTAGGTCGTCCGTATAAACTTTAGGGCGCAATCTTTTCTTCTGCCTGGGGAAGTCAGTTTCGCCAAATATTAAATTTCACAGGAGTGGGACATGAAATAGTTCGTGCGAGAAATCCCAAAACTTGATAGATCTCTCTAATATTTTGACTGGAGATGCCAGCTAACCAGAAAACGGAATCCTCTCTTAACCTTTCGAACTTAATCTCTCGGCTGCGTCATCGCATGACGTCGCCTTCTTTGTAGCGCTACAGGCGAATGATGTCATTCGCATGCGATACGTAAAGGGCGCAAATGGTACTGTCGTTCTTCTATTGGCTGAAATTTTGATTAAACTCATTCCATTGGTAGAAAAGACTACGACCGGTCGTTTTCTAGACCCAAACGGTCCCTTGCGCTCCAATTGTCGACAGAGCGGAGTCACCACTCTACTGTACCAACTGAACAGTTCCATTCACAAACCTGCCGCGTCACGACTCAGTGGCTCCTTCCTTCCAACCGCTCAATCGATCTTCACCATGGACTCTTCGAGCAGCAGCATGGCGCCCCACGCCCAGTACCAGCTCAGCTCCTTCCTGTCTCTGCACGATGATGACGAACTGGCCCAACAGATCCTCGAGGTGAGCTGCCGCTCGTTGTTCATAGAGCTGCCTGCTCATGGGAACTCACCTTGCTCGCTCTGCTGTAGGAACTGTCGTTCTCGCGTCAGTCGTACGCCCATGTGATCGCCACCATGACTAGTTCACCGTCCTGCGACACCAAACTCGGCCTTAACTCCATCTCAGAGGACGACGACCAGGAAGAATAGAGCGCTTCGCCTTGGATGAGAAGGACCAAAGGGAAGGGCGATATTTATTAATCTACTGCCAGAACCAATCTGCGGCTGTATGAAGTATTATCCACCGCAAGCGCTGGCCGTCATAGCAATGCGGAGGAAGACTTGCTGAACTAATGTATCACCATTGCTCATTCATCGAGAGTGGCGTTTGATTTCACTGTCTATTATATTACTGGTATTACGATCAGCTAAGTATGTCCTGGGCTCTTGCATGATTCCCGTCCGTGAGGTTCTTGGCCTTGAGAGCCATACTGGAGGCCTCATTGCTCTGGATCCAAGCCTTGACATCGTCTGGCATCGGTGGACTGGCACTGCCGCCTTCAGTCAGCTCCGCCACAAGCCGCTCGGGGCCCACCGGCCCAAGAATTGAGTTTTTTACAAGAACGATTGCGTTGACAAACTGCTCGGCATTGGCTTTGTCCTGCGTCAGAAAGCGATGCTCCAGGTAGAAGGCACGGGCGTCCCAGCAGAGCACGCGGGTCTGCAGCGTATATCGCTGGCCCAAGCAAAGCTCACGGCGGTAGCGGATGGTCAAGGCGCCGACCACGTGGTTCCCGCCCGCAACTTTTAGCAGCGCCCAGACGCCATTTCGCTACAGCGCATATAGATCTTAATTCGATCAGTGGACTATTAATATTGAAAGCCAATGGACTCTTTACCTGCCAAAGGGCGTGCCGTCCAAAGTTGCACTCGCGAAGGTACCGTGCGTTATTGCAGTGGCCATTGCGGTCGATATCGGTCAGAGCCACTCGGCCATGCAGCTCAGAGGCTTCAAGCAAGTGCGCATGTCCAGAGTTGGATGTGGATGCGCTGTCTTCCTGTGACGACTGCTCGACTATCAGGACCAGCCAGCCCAAGCGCAAGAAGTACCACACGTCGCAGCACGCGAAGCACGACAACACGCTCATGCTCACAGCCACGGACCAACTCGTGTCGAACGCTAGGCGACTGCAGCCGAGCACCAGCACCGGCAGGCCCAGCATCAGCCCAAAGACCGCGAGTTTGTTTCGTGTTGTCGTCATTTGCTGCTAATAGCGCGAATAAAGTTCTGCGGTCCGTCACAGTTTCAGACTGAAGCAGAGCGAGACAACACAGACATTCGTCTCACGCACATGACAAGGACCCAGAGCCCAAGGACGCTGGCTCTGCGTCCTCGAGCGCTGCAGTCGGACGTCGACGGGAGTCTTATAACGGTTACTTCGCTCTAGTGACATGGCTTGAAGCGGAAGATAGTGACATGTTGAACTTTGGTGTGACGTCATTTGCTTGCGGCCGGTCCATTGCGAATGACGCTTGCTGCTGGCCATAAAGCCTGGCCGTCTGCGTCATTTCGACTGCGCAATCCGCATTTGGATATCGTTAGAGAGCCCATCTACTCGCTCTTGTCTTTCCTGGACTCAGACCTTAACAAGATATTCTCAGACCTTAAAACAACTGCAATAGGATATTTCAATGATGATGGCTTCAACTTTCTATGGCTGTGGGATTTAAAGCTGCTTGGAGTCCTAAAAAGAGTTGGCTCTCTAGGGCTTTGAAGCTCGCAGTGCTTTGCTGGAGGCGTCGTTGCTCTCGATCCAAGCAGCGATATCTTGAGGGATGGGCGGACTAGTGTTCTCGTCGTCCTTTAGATCCGGCAGCGCCGCCACGAGCTTCTCGGGGCTCATTGGGCCCAGCACGTTGTTCTTCACGAGCAGAATGGCATTGATAAACTTGTCGGCGTCGGGCGTGGCCTGCGTCACGAAGCGATGCTCGACGTAGAAGGCGCGCTTGTCCCAGCAGATCACGCGCGTCTCCATCGTGTAGCGCTGACCGAACGACAGCTCGCGACGGTAGCGAACAGTCTGCGCGCCAACCACGAGGTTCCCTCCCACTGCCGTGAGAATGCTCCAAATGCCATTGTCCTGTCCATGGAACGACTCTGTGTGTGAGTTATTGCGCAGTAAGTACAGTCGGATGCGCTAGTACCTGCCAGAGATCGCGCCGTCCGAATCCGCACTCGCGCAGGTAGCGCGCGTTGTTACAATGGCCATTGCGGTCGATATCTGACAGCGACACGCGACCAGGCACCTCACTCACGTCGAATAAATGTTTGCGACGCTGTGGTGCAATTGCAGACCGCTCAACGAAGGTCACGAGGTATGCCATGCGCAGGAAGTACCACGCGTCACAGAACGCAAAGGACGATAAGAAGCCCATGACGACCGCCACGGGCCAGCTGGTGCCGAACACCAGACGACTGCAGAGCAGCACCAGCAGCGGCGGACACGTCAGCAGCGCGAACGCCAAGGTCTTGCGGCTCCCCATCGCGTCCGATTCCCAATTGAGACCAGACCACCCAGCCAAATGCCATCGACGACGCACTGTAGAGCATCACAATACAGGATCATTTTAGCTCAATCATTGTCTCACGTTTGATTGGCTGAAAAGATAAACCCACAGTATTTCGGTTGGCACGAAAACGACGTCTTCAATTAGGCGCCAAGAGCTCAATGGCGATGGCGATGGCCGAGACCGCGCGGTCGCTAGAGGAGGCCGTGCTGCAGCTGAGCAACATGCCGCTGGACGCGCGTGTGCTAGCGGAGAAGAAGAAGCTGTACGTCCGCGTGGGACAGTCCCTCATGGGCTCCTTCGGCGGCCACTGGTGGTGCACGTACCCGTCGCTCATGGTCTTCATGCTGCGCTTACTGGAAATGTACCCGACCACGGAGAGCGTGTGCGTTTTCCACGACAAAATGGCACAGCAATTGTCCGTGTGCACGAAATGGTAAGCGGGGCTGCAATCGTCTGCTCGAGTGGCCTTGCATCCTAATGGTGGATTCGCTTTTGATACTCCAACTAGTGTGGACATCTACCACGCGTCACTCCCGAGCGTGCGCGTGGAGCTCGAAGACGAGTTCACGCACAGCTCTATCAAGTCTTTCTTCCTCAAGATGGCTCAGCTGGATGCTGATCGCATCCACAGGGTTCTCCTGCCATCAACGAATAGCACAGCGTTGCTTGGTCCACCGACTGCGCGTGTAAACGACCAGACGAGAGCGCTGATGGTGACCACCACGCTGTACGAAGTACTGAGCACTCGCCGTTTGCTCTCGGACTTTCGCATTGTGCATTTGATCTCCAAGGTGAGACGGATAGAAGATTTACGCGCTTCTCTCTCTCAGTGACTGATGTCTTCTGGGTGCAGTGGTTATCCTCAGCACCGGAGCAGGAGAAGAGCAACATCAATATCGATATGTTGCGTAATTGCGCAGGCATGTATCACTTTCTAGTCTCTCCTGACTCTGGGATAAGGTTTGTGAAGCCTGATTACATAAAGCACGGGTCCACAGAAGCTGACAAGCCTTGCTGTGTGACTTTGAAGAGCGTGGGCGACAGCAATTTTGCGTCAAAGCGGCCAAATCGATTTGTCCGACGAAAGCCAAGAGAAAAAGCTGTTTCTAGGCGTATTGGATGAATGGATGTACATTCTCGAGAGTAGCTCGTTTAACGTGCAGGTCATGTCGCTTGATCTGCCTTCCACAGAAGACCTACCAACTGTGCGTATCAAGTGATCTATTCGTTTGCATTTACTTGGCATCTGACCATTAGATGCTGAAGTTTCTAGAGGATAAATACTGCGTCAAGTCGCCGACCAATCAAATTCTGTGGGCCGCGCTAGATACTGTCATGCAGGTATAAATGCGACTCCAACTTTAAGCTCAGTACTTGATCATTGGTTGATACTATTGCTGTTCTGTAGCAAATGAACGAGACCAGCTTAGAAGCCATGCTCGAATCTTTCGACAATCTGCCCGATCTCGTGTTTAATTATTTAAATGAAGCTGATCCAGCGACAACAAACCAGCAGATCACATTTGTGGTAAGAGTTGCTCGGGACAGTGGGGAAAATACTAGGATTTATTCCTCGCTTATGGCTGCCACCTAGATCTGTAAATGCTATGGCGTGCTGCTTCGATGTCTCGGACATCGCTTTTGGAGACATTCACAGCACAAATCCAAATCTGTGCTCGAGATGCTCATGCAGCATTGCAAGCTTCCTGCGTGGCGAGTTTTCGTTACGAAACAATTGATTGAGTTACTTCCAGCATTACTGGCATCTACGCGTCCTCCCCACATGTCTGGATCCAAGGTAAGCGTCCTCGTGTTGGAAGCAAATGGATGGCGCAATATCATGACCTGACGATCGTCTCTTCATAGTCCGATGGAGAAAAACTGGATCTGTATGTCAAGTCTCGGCAGAAACTCATTTCGTTCTTGCTGGATAAGAACAACTGTCCGTCGCATTTCAATGACGTGATTATCTCAGTGGCAACATCCAGAGCTGTGCTGACTATCATTTGTGATTGTTATGAGCCTCGACTTCTCAGTGGGTCCTCTGGTGCTTCTGGAGCAGAAAATGCTTCAGCAGACGATGGCGCGTTGCCCGAATCTTATTTATTCGACTATTCCGTATCGGACAGCGCTTTTTGGTGGCCTTGTGGTGCTGGCCAAGACAAGGAGCTCGGTGATACCTGGATGAATCATTTGTTTGACGTTATGGTCAACCCTTCCAACGTCCCTGCGCTGGTAGATCACGCTGCGATAACATGTTCAACCGTGCTCAGCAAGCATCTCCAACTAGCTCGAGATGTTGTGTTTACTTGCATCCTGGACAGTGGATCGAGTACCAAGAAAACGATCGACCAAATCACAAAGGCAAAGCCCATTATCACGATCTTACTTGAAAAATTGTGTGCCTGGAAAACGATCTCGACGATCCCGGTTACTGTGCATGGATCATTATTTGAATCGCTTGGCGGGATTGCGGAGCTCCAAAATCTGATTGTTTCTCAAGGCTCACCCAGTAACGACTTGCTGGCGTTCAAGGATGTGCTCACAAACTATGAGGCGCACATTTACAACTACCTGCAACGGATCTCGGATGAAGTGCTCGTGAAAGGATTGACGAATCCATTAGTGATTCCAGTCGTGGCCCAGCATGTCACGCTGTGCCTGATCAGTCCGAATAGCATTATTGATCAGCTGATCAAGCGGTCGGTCGCTTGCTTTGCTATTGTGACAGACCTCGCTCAGGAATACTTACGTTCGTGTGCTTTGATGTGCAATCAGGTTACTTGTCAATGCTTCTGCTAGTAAAAATGCGACTGCTAAAGCTCCAACACTGCTCGAGTCTCTGATTATTCACGTGCACCGCAACACTGAAGCATTCCTGAGAGGAGTGCTATCGCTGCTGCAAAGTCTGCGAGTCTATGGTTTCGCTCTTCCTGTTAGTCTGCCGACTGTGAAGAAGGTGATTTTCATGTGGGTCAAAGTGTTTGAAATGCTGAAAGCCAACATTATCAAGGTCTTAGATGGTTCGGCACGCAGCGCGTTGACATCACAGAAACCTTCCAAAAGCGGGTTATCTGCGTCGGTCAATCTGCAGAAGCTCCCCAACTTGATCAGTGATTTCTTGATAGCAATTCTCACGAACTTGTATGACAAGACCAAGGCTGCAAGTGTGAGTGTGGACGAACCCACCGCGACGCGGTGCCTGGATTTTGGTGTCGCGTTTTGGAACTTTTGGACGAGCATGGACGACAGCAACGCGCCCAGCAAGCGCAATGTGGGTTTAATCCCCCCGCTGGTCGAGTGCATTGGGAATCGGTCGGTGGCAGAGAAGCCACGCGCATCGGAATTGCTGATGATCGTACTCGAAGCAATGCTTCAAGCGCAAACACCTCTGGATGACCGAACACTTGCGTTAGTTGACAGCATTCACAGCGTCGGTGGATCCATTGAGTCGAGGAAATCCACCGATTTTAAGCTGATGACGAAGAAATTCCGGCAAATCGACAGAGGTTCGCGTTATTTTGCCAATCGGTTGACATATTTCGAGCCTCAGTCTTCTGTCGCTGGTAAATCGATTTCCGAGACACGCCAAAGTGAGTGGAAACCTTCAAAGAGTGGTGCAAAGTCACTGAGAGTGAGTTCGACTCCGCATTACGAAGAAAATGAGTGGAAGTCGACAAAGAAGAGCGTAAAGGGAGATCCAGCTATTAGACCCATGAGCGCCAAGGGAGCTATTCAGGCAAATCGACCTATGAGCGCGAAGGCAGCACTCAAAGAGCAATCGAATAAGGTTGTTGATTTGACAGGACACCAGGAAATCAAACTTGACAGTTGGAAGCAGAATCACATCTTTTACGGTGACGAGGCTATAACTACATCCAGAAAGAGCAAATCATCGTCAGCCGGACAAGAGTCCAAGGCGAAAGAAGCATTCAGTATGTCCAAAGTGCTGGATGGGATGGCTCAAACGCGTCCGTCAGTTCACCGTGGCGAGAGTTCTCGAGTTCGAAGTAAGAAATCCAGTCAGGAAGTGGCCGCAGCTGAGAAGGAAGAAGAAGAGGAAGATGAGAGCTTGAATTACGCAGCACTTTTCTACCGGATCAAGAGCACTCAAAAGCCAATTCCAGAGTGCTCGCTCAAGCCGTTTTTCCGCCAATTGCTGCAGCTCTGTATGCCTCTGCTGCTGACGCGGGATTTCGAAAGTGAAAGAAGCGACCGCAATCTGTCGCCACCCGGGCTCACATTCAGCAAAAGCACCGAGTACATCAATGCGTATCTGCCGCTGCTGCTGGAAGAATGTAACAACGAAGTGCAAGAAGGACTTCGCAAATGCTATTTCGGAGGCGGCGCAAGTCCGCATCTGCTTCGATACGAATCAGAAAAGCCACGCGAAGGAATGCGCTGTCTCAATTTCACTATCGTTCAGGTCGGCGAGACTTCTACCAACAGCTTCAAGTTCCAGAACGAACGACGTGGTAAATTCGGCAACACTGCTGACAAGGCTTTCCGCAATGGCGACGTGGTTTTGTTTCGGGTCGCAACGGAATCTCGACAGCAAACTTCCGATTTCATGGGCAAGCGTGAGTTTCTGGGCGTGATCATGATCAGTGAGGCCGAGAAAGGCAAACGGAGATCTACTGGTTCAAAGCCAAAGGACAAAACCGAAGAAGACGAGACAGTGAAGGTGTTGTTCCTCAACGACGGCGAGCTTGAAACTGCGACCAGTGAAGTTGAATCGTTTGCATTGGAAACGCTATCAGAAAGCGCGATTGCAGACTCGGAATGGAAGGTGCATTGTCTATGCAATCTGGTGACCTCGGCGCGTGAATACATCTCGTTGCGTTCGGTGGATATGCTTCCTGAACACCTGCGAACGACGATTTTGACTCCAAACGTGTACAAATCGACACAGACGGAGCTTCTTCTGATGACAACTGTGTTGGACGACCTACGTAAGCACAATTCGGTTGACGCTGAAGGCAAAATCATGAAGCTGTTGAAGCGTCTGGATAAAATGGACGTCACTCTGATGGATCTGCGAGTAAGTTCTTCACTCTTCGTTGTGTCGTTATATATTGATGTTTCTTTTTGTAGTCTACCAGCATTGGCAAAGCCGTGAACAAGCTCCGGAAACACAGCAACTCAGATATACAAGAGCGATCGCTCAAGTTAAAAGACAAGTGGACAGCGCTGATGAATGAGAAAGATGCGCTGGAGCGAGAGCCTCGTTTTCTGAATCCAGATCTCTGGAGCGCAATCAAAGCGCAGTACAATCAATCGCAGCTGCAGTCAATCCACAGTGTGCTCAATAACTACAGCGTGGGAGTGAATTTACTCCAAGGACCGCCAGGCACAGGCAAAACCAAGACGATCATGGGTCTGCTCAGTGGTTTGCTGGCGCTGAAGCCGCCAACATCGACTATGATGCTGTCATCGAACTTCAAAGCGAAAGGTGTAAGTGTCCGAGTTCCGTCCGGCGCAGGCCCTTCTCCCTCATCTGGCAGCAGCACTGTCATCTCTTCTCGTCCACCGACGCCAACGTTCTCGCTCAGTGGAGTCACGTCGGCACTTGGCAGTATCCTACGTCGAACAGAATCGGCGTCTGATGGAAAGCCCACCACGATTCAATCGCTCAAGAACACGACTTCGGTGCGAAGCCGCTTGGAGCAAAAGCTTTCTTCAAGGGGACCGTCGTCTGTATCGACCGTTATCAAGCCGCGAGTGAGCACGGTGAGCTTACCCGCTCGATCTACTGCCAAAGCCAACAACATCCTGCTGTGTGCACCCTCGAACGGTGCTGTCGATGAATTGGTGCTTCGCATCGTCACGGACGGGCTCATGAACAGCCAAGGAAAGGTCACTAAAGTGCGAGCGCCCAGTGTCCACACTGAATCGATTTCGGACGAGTGGCTCTCGATTGTCCGGCTCGGAAATCCAGGCATCGACGCTCCTGATTCTGTCAAGGCAGTGAGTTTGCCCAACATCCTTAAGAGCGAGCTGGAGATTCACCCAAAGACTATTGAGTTGCGCACTCTGCAAGATACACAGCAAACGCTTCGGAACTCCATTCGTGAGCTTCATCAAAAGGCCAAAGACGGCGAAGGGCAAAAGGGCGATCGCAAGGGCCTCGCCAAGATGCACGCGCAGCTCACGCAATTCTCCGGCAAAGTACGGCGCCTGCGTGACGAAGTCTTTGCGCTACGGTCCAAGATGACGACCGCGATCTTGACACGAGCGAGCATCATTGCCTGCACGCTATCCAAGGCGGGCAGCGGTCAGTTCTCGGAGCTGCAGCGCGGCTTCGATGCGCTCATTATCGACGAAGCCGCGCAAGCTGTCGAGCTTAGTACGCTTGTCCCGATTCGAGAACGAGTCGCTCGAGTGGTCCTTGTCGGCGATCCGAAACAACTTCCTGCTACTGTGAAAAGTGTGGTTGCTGCGAACGCCCGGTACGATCGATCGTTGTTTGAAAGGATCGCAGAGAGCGGTGTGGCGCCGTCTGTGCTCCGAGTGCAGTACCGAATGCATCCATTCTTGCGTGATTTCCCATCCAAGCGGTTCTACGGCGGGCTGCTCACAGACGGCCCAAGCGTCATGGAGCGGGTCTTGCGTGTGTGTCCAGGTGTGTACAAGCACACTTGCTATCAGCCGTTTATGCTGTATGACGTCGACTCGCAAGAAGAGGACATGCATGGATCCAAGTTCAATCGCACCGAGGCCACGTTCTCCGTTGAGCTCTGCCAGCAAATGTTCCAGACGGTCTCGGACGTGCGGCTGCACCGCTGGAGCGTGGGCTTTGTGTCTCCTTACAAGGAACAGGTGAATGTTATTCGACGCGAAGTAACGCGATCGTCGATCCCGTCGACCGTATCAGTCGAAGTCAACACAGTGGATGGGTTCCAGGGCCGAGAGAAAGATGTGATCATCTTTTCCTGCGTGCGTGCGTCTCGACGCGGCGGCATCGGTTTCCTCAAGGACGTTCGACGTCTCAACGTCGCGATCACGCGAGCTCGCTTTTGCCTCTTCGTTGTGGGCAATGTGGACACACTGGTGCGTGACGAAACGTGGGCTGCGCTCGTGCAGAGCGCGCAGGAGAGACAGCTTATCATCTCCACGCGAGGGCGAAAGTTTGCCGAGGTCGCTCGGTCGATTGACACGGACAACCGCTCGGCACACTTGCAGGCGCACTACAAGGAGATGCATGAGAAGGCGAGTCGGAAGACAGCTACCGCTAACGTGAGCGCAGAGGAGACCAACAAGGAACTGAAACTGGAAGAGACAAAGGCAGAAGAAGCCAAATCCGCAGAGCAAGCGTCGTCATCTTCCACAATGCAAGATGACACTGGACAGAAGACGGACAAGCCCAATGACTCTTCAAAGGAACAGGAAGTGAAAGCCGAAGTGTCTTCTACTTGCGATGATTCGTCAAATACGTCCAAGGTGTCTCTGCTGTCAAGAGATTGTCGATCGCCCAGTAGTGCTGCTGTGTCTAGTCGATCCAGTGGCAACACCAGTACCGGCCACAAGAGACGAGCAGATGATCAAGCTTCGACTGGCAGCTCCAAAAGTGCTCGTCCCAGCTATTCGTCCTCGCGGGACTCGCGCCAAGATGAATCACACGATCGAACAGATCGCTACTCTCGAAAAAATTCTCGGTCTTCGGATGACTTCCGACGTCAAGACGATCGCCCCAGTTCCAGTTCTCAATCTCAGCGCTCGTCATCTGCAGCGCCACTGCCGCCCAGATCCATCTCGGCCAAGGAGTTCTGCATGGAAAATGAGCCAACGGCGCCTCTGCCGTCTGCGCGTCAGGGTCACATCGGCGCCATCATGGATCGCTACAAGCACGAGAAACGTCAGAACCGATCTCCAACCGCGAGCAGCAGCAACAGAGGGCATGCAAACCCATCACCAAGACCGCGGCCTCCTCGAAGTGACCGCTTCGACCCGGTGGCTCGATCAAGTAGTGGCAATCACCAACAACACCGAGCGCCGCCACCTCGCTCGTCTTCCGGACCCCGACAGCCAGCGTTAAATCCGCCCGATGCAGGACAGCGCACTGGTGGCGGCATATTGGGCAGCATTCTCGGCAGCGCATCGCAATTGGCCAGCTCAACGTCTCGCGCGCAGCGGGATAAGCTTGCCAGGAACTCGAATCTGTTCATGTAGCGAGCCCACAAACTCTAATGATTTACTACCTCTGTTCCATTTTAATGTGTGCACTTGAGTTTTTCAATCTTGATCTTGTTCCGAAAACAATGTATGCATTCGCAGTTGATTGGATAAAATAGTCCGTAGATGAGGTGACATACTCAACAGTTAAAATGCACCATTTTCACCACAAATTCAGCATTGGTGGTGCAGGCACCAACACTGCCTGCACCATCCATTCCCACACGCTGCGTGCTGGAGTCTCATTCATCAAGCCGTCTGCAGTACGGCGCCAGCCCAAGAACGCCGACCTTCTGCCTGCCACGTTGCCATTTTTGCTGTGATTCTACCCGCCTTTTTCACGATTGGATGTGCATATGAAGGCGATCAAGACGCTCTCGGAAATTCGTAGTTTTATCATGTATCCCGCGATTGTGGAGATTGTGCCGTTCTATACAAGCGTGCTTAATATTGCGGCACGAATCACATACAGACGAACGAATAGCTCTTTTACAGCTGTGTCAATAATGCTGTTATAAGCTAG
Source organism: Elongisporangium prolatum (assembly GCA_023335875.1). NCBI lineage: Eukaryota > Oomycota > Peronosporomycetes > Pythiales > Pythiaceae > Elongisporangium > Elongisporangium prolatum. Next base: position 31,197 of record JAADVW010000379.1, read on the forward strand.
CTGCATTCGTTGCGATATGTGTTCGCTGATTTGCGCTGGTATGGCTACGATGGCAGAATGAGCGCTCTTGTGACATCAAGTGAATTTGGCCGTTTGTACTGGGCATTCGACGAACGATAGAAGCTCACCACGCACCACGCCGGTGCAACGTGGTCAGTGGGATGTCGACTGCAGAGGCCAAAGAGCGCAGCGTGTTGCGTGCAGCCAGCGGCACCGCCTGGACCAGAGCCTCTAGCTCTGCAGAACCCACGGTCCTGGGCCGGCCGCGCTGCCGCGGTCGCTGAAGATGTTCTGCTGCCGCTGCCACATCTTCCTTACCGTGTTGCGGTGGCAGCCGTCTCGGGCCGCTGCAGCCAAAGCACTTTGCTGCAGTGATCCAACCGCCACGCGCTCGCCCAGGAACAGGAATATGGTCTAAAGCTTTAATCTTTAGCATTTGACACAAAAATAATCTCTAATTCACACTTTCATTTGATTGGCTAGAATGCATCTCATTATTGATGACGACTGATAGGTGGATAACTACATTAACCCCCCTAAACAAATAACCTAAAAACATTATTTTTACCCCCAAATCTAAGAAATTGGAGGCAACTCCAGGTTTGTGCAATTCGCCGCGGCCGGTCATGTATTTAGAATTTTTAGTAAACGTTTTACGTGAACAGATTCTAGAAAAAACCAGATTGGTCTTGTTCTTTCTATAGAATCTTCTAGAGCCTAAAATTGAAGTCTAAGCTTCAACATAGGGCTGGTCTGCTATATAGACACTCACAAAACAGAAATACAACGTGCGACTCTCTAGACTATCCACCTTAAGCACTAAATAAATAAATCTCATTCCACAACTAACTCCTTCGGGCTCAAGTCATCCTCTTCACGTTTTCAGCACTGAGTCTCGCCGCCGAGCTCAGCCGCCGACTGAAGACCCTCGACTCGCCACCTCGCTGCCTCGCCATTGGCTCGCAAACCCGCCGACACATCGATCCGTCAGTCCGCCGCCCCGTCGACTCCTCGCTCGGCCCGCACTCTCGGCCTTCAGCTCGCTCTTAGCTGCCGGCCCAAATCATCGCCTCGGACCCGGCCTGTGTGAGACCCATCACTACCAGACGACCAAACTTTAAGTAGGTTGGGGAGTGCCTTTCGAGGAAAAGTTGGTAAATGGTGCTTGCACTTGGCCACCGTCTGAATCAAGCCGTCCTGCAATAATTGCGCTGGATACGTGGAGTGGCCGTTAATTCGTTGCCTTCCTATATTCCCGCTTTGAATGGACATCAGTTCATCCCCAAGCTCAAGTTCGAAGAAGCCAGCATAGCGTGCTCGCTCCAAGCGCAAGTCGTACAGCTTCCCCGCTCGCAACGACTTCGAGAAGCACATTCGATACCTCGAATCCGACGAAGCTGC
>JAADVW010000038.1:0-95936 GCA_023335875.1 Elongisporangium prolatum
TGCCCAAGCCAGACTCGGGCTTTTGGACCGCAGCTGGGCGTCCCATTGGCGCTGGAAACTGCTGGAAACGCTCTCGGCGCGGTTGTACGGGTTGAGTTGCAGCAGATCGTCGTTCTCAAGCGGCCGTTGGTTGCCGAGCTTCATTAGTGGCGTGAGCCAGGAGAAGAAGAGGCCCGAGAGACAGCCCGAGCACTGATCCGGGTAACGGTCGCCCAGCCCATCGCTATGGTGTGGATGGTCACCGCTAGCCAGAGGCTGATAGGCTGCGCCCTGCAGCAGAGGCTTGGTCTCGTCCAGTCGGCTCTTGGCCATCGACTTGCGCGCTTGAACTCCAATTGCTGACTGGCAAGTTGCCTTGTGATGGCTTCTTATTACATTTGATTGGTTGAAAGTGAAACGGATATGATTGCGTATTAAAAAAAGACCATCATTCATAGAAATGCAACTGGCCGCATGCGCCCACATTCTCTCAATCCGTGAAATGGAGCAGCATTCCGATCGTAGTAACACACACCAGCTGCTAGTACACTAATCTACTCTTAGTCTACGTACTGTAGCATCGATATCGTAAGTGTGTGCCTTAATGAAGATGCTACAGTAGCTGCTCCCAAACAATATGCTGACGAAGTCAGTTTTCAGCATAATCATTCCGACATGTGATTGGTTATTAATCCAGTTCAGTTTTCACCATACCGGTATTGGACCAGTAGTTTTGGCCTTGTCTGTAATTTGCAGCGGTATCATTTCAGTGTGCTGTACTCGAAACCATCACTGCATTGAGAGCGATGGATGCCGCAGGAGCTCGTCGCACAGGCAAGAAGCGCAAGGCCAAAGCCAAGGTGGCAGCCAACGCAGCGGCCAAGGAGGTCGTAGTGGAGGTGAACAATGTCCCGAAGCCTAAAGTCGTTTCGTTGGCAGCTCAGTCCAAGGCCACGAAGAAGAAAACCTCCGGTGGGCAAACCACCGCAGCTCCAACTGTGACAAAGGCGGACGCACAATCGACAGCAACGCAGGGAGAGGCTGCTTCATTAGGGAAGAAGTCCAAGAAGAAGCGGAAGAAGAAGAAAAACCAGGCAGCTACTAGTGAACAGGCAATGACACAAGCGATAGCATCAGCTCCCACGGAACCAACAGCACCAGCGAAGCCACAACTGACAGCGGCAGAGACCACGACCGCGAAGACAAGTAGTATTGCAAAAAACAAGCAGTCTGCAGCAGCTGCACCGGCAGTCCCAGCTCCAAAACCGGCTCAGAAGCGCAAAATCGGACAGGTCTCACTTGTCTATCGTTATCCTTGCATAGGAATATGTACTGATTTCCACTTTAAATCACCTGATATGCTCTCTAGATTGCGGCCTCCGACGCCAAAGCGAGCACAATCGTAACGATAGGCAACTCAGAGAAGCCTGCGGTGTCTCCAAAGAGGAAAATCGTGATTTTGAATTCATCGGCGAAAAAAATAAAGCTAAGTGCGGCAACAACGACAGCTGCAGCAGTGAAAACGCCTGTTAAGAAGCCATCTCCGATCTTAAAGACGGCTTCCCCAGTATTAGCTCCCAAGTCACCAAGTAATCCTTCAGCAGTACCGATGCCGTCGTTGGTAGCAAATGTTGTTCCGAAAGTGGTAAGTCTGCATTTATTGCGGCACTAGCGGCGAGAGATTGTCATGCTTGTATGGCGTAGGATTTTACACCACAGCCAGTCAACAAAGCAATCAAGACAGACGAACCTACAACAAAGCAGAAAAGTGTGCGATTGCAAGAGAAGCAAACAGCGGCACCGTCTGGAAAACCCATGGAAGCTCAGTCCAAGACAAGCTCAGTTACTGCCAATCCTTTGATTCCCCAGATAACGACCGATTTATTGCTAGGCATTGCGGCAAAACCTCCCGCACTTGAAATCGAAGAGAACGTCGCACCAGTAGAAGGGATTGCGGGCAGTTCCAAGAGCACCGATCATCATGACCACCTTCCCACAATAGCCACGAGTTTTACGACGACTAACGAAGAAGTCGTGCTGGCCGATTTACCAACACTAGAAGACGTACTCCCAGAGAAGACAATGGCAACCTCAGATTTGTTGGATTTGCCATCGTTAGAAGAAATACTTCCAGTGAAGACGACGACAATGCCAGAGTTGATCAGTCTGCCATCGACTCCCGAAGGAATTGCGGATACTTTGGCGGATGCTGGAGCACGTTTGGAAATGCTGGAGACTGTGCACGCGAACTCAACCCCTCCGTTTGTGAACGATTTACCATCGGAACATCGGGCTGATCTGGATTATCTGGGTGAATGGAGTGATCACGCATCAAGACTGCAGATGGAGTCGTCTCCCGTGAGTGTATTGGACACTCATCGCACGACTGAAGATGTGAAGAGCGCTTTTATTTATGAAAGCGTTGAAGAAGAACAAAAGAGCGATTTGAATCATCAAAAAGAGAAGAGAAAAGTAGATGAACCTATTGAAATTCTGACTGATGACGAATCAGATGCTGATGAACCCAGCGGCAACAGCTCTGATGGTATGCCTCCATCCAAAATCGGTAATTTTTCGGACACCGAGAGGCGAGATAGTGAGAATCAAGATGCGAAAGAACGGATCTTGGATGCGCCGCAACTTACGCAGCTTACGACTGTAGAAGATACCTCGATTCTGCAATCTGCTTTGCCGTCAAAGCAGGAAACGCGTATGGTTCACTCTTGGGGGCCGTCTTTTGGTCGAATTCCAGTGCCTTCACCCACCGAAGAATCCATGTCTGATATCTTGAGTACCACGCCGTTGAGCTCGTGGTTTCTTTCGAAAGGAGCTGCGAATTTCATTAAACACGTCGTCTCTCCAGCACGTTTCGCGCGGAAATCTCGCTCACCGGAGAAGCGCGTTCGCCCTTCGAGTGCTCCAATGCGTCAGCTTCCAGTGCAAGAGGAAGCGGATGAAGAAGATCTGACTGAAGGCAAACGAAATAAGTTCCTTGAATCGCTTGCTTTGCAGCCAGCGTGGCGGTCATGGTTCACAAAGACCCATCTCGCGGGCGTCTTGGATCCCCCGCTTGCTCATGTTCCAGAGAGTGTTCAGAATTACTTCGATGCCATTGAACATCCCACCGAAGAAATGCAAGCCAAGGGTCCTTGTGATAGCGACAAGGTCGAGTTTAAGCCGACGATCGCAGTGCTGGAAGAGGAGATCAGGTATCTTGCTCCAGATTGTAGCCTTTGATGTCATCTATGAATGCTGGAAGACTGACTGATTTTTGGTTTCTATTGTAGACGAGAGAAAGAGAGAGGCAAAGCGTTCGATCAAGAGCTGTTACTGATGCTGCAAGGACGTACGCTGTCGGGCAAAGACTTTGAAGCTGAGTACGCAACGCTGCTGCCAACGGCCACAACGCGTACGTAGAGAAAAAGGAAAACGAAAAGAACCGAGACCAGAAGAGCGTTGAAGAACCGGAAGCGGGGACACGCCAGGCGACAGTTTGCAAATAAAAAGTATGGAATGAACGGAACCAAACCTCTCACTGCAGTTGCTCCGACTTGGAGAATTTGGGTGGATTACTGAGCTCTCTAGCAATGCAGGGATGTTTTTTACGTAGGGACCCTCTTGATTCAGGTGCTAGCAGCTGAAAGCTGAAACCCTTTAGCTGGACTGATGGATTTGTCTCAAAAGATATCGCAAGGCGTTGCAATCCATCAAGTTTAAGCGAATCAGCCAATGGAGCTGCGCGGCTTGACAGCAATGTGTGCGACACGCTGACAGCATGGATTCACTGGGGCCTGAAACGGTCAGTTAAGCTGATGGCTCTGACTGATTGCAACTGCATTGGGACATTCTGCAAAAATGCAGCCGGTCTGGCGTCGGTATGTTTTCCTCCACAGTCCCATGCTCCAATTGTCCCCTCTATCGAGCATCTGATATCATTTCGTTTTGACTGAAGAGTAGTTCAGTGGGTTGCCAAATGAGGGTCTCCACTTCAACTTCACGACAGACGAGGAGCTCATCATGCGTGCGTAAAATGGAAGCTGCCAATGCAGTAGATCTTTGTATGGGAGTACAGTATGCGTCAAGTTCCTCCTCCGTCTTCACGCAGTCCCTCTCTGGTTGGCCCAGCGGCCATGGCGTCACTGGCCATGCTGTCAAGGGGCGCTTCTGTCGCACATCGAGACCGTGCAGAATCTGTGACGATGATGTCAAAGAATCTTTCACGCGAAGAACAAGAGAGAGAAAGAGGAAGGAGGATGCCCAGACAGTTTCACGCCATCACGGCCTTCCCTCCCGCTGTCCATGAGTGACAGTCTACAATTCCCGATCTTCCCCACGAGCAGATGAGAGTGTCAGAGCTTTTGAACCCAGTGACTGGAGAAGGCGACTCGGCTGCTGTGGGCGGGCTGCTGTCACTCAACGACGCCAAGCAGACTCTTCAAGCAGTGAACGACAGTCAACTGGTTGATGTTGCCACGCCCACTGACAGTCCGATGCTCAGCGGTATCACACAAGCGGCTCTCAAGCTGTCACCCATGACTCAACCTCGCAGTAGTGGAGAGCGGGCTTTGAGTTGGCAGAGCCCAGTCCGAGTAGCAACAGCACGGCCACTAGCATTCACCCCCGACCAGCTCAAACGAGACAACCTCATTACCAGATCGTCCCCAGATGAAGCCAGACGGCCTCCAAGCTATAGAAGCAGAACAACCAGCGAGAACATACTCATGTCGGGCTCAGAGCGCCGGCATTTGACCTCCACAGACACAACAGACCCACATGGCGACTTTTGCATCGTGACAGGCTGTCTACGCTTGGGAGCGTACCAATCTCGCTGCCTCGTGCACAAAGGAATCAAGCTCTGCAGCATCGAGGGCTGCAATCGACCTGTGCAGTCGCGCGGCTGCTGCAAATCACACGGCGGCGGCGCGCGCTGCCAGCATCCGGACTGCGGCAAGGGAGCAATCTCCCGCGGTCGCTGCCGCTCGCACGGAGGAGGCACGCGATGCAGTGTGGCCAGCTGCCTCAAGTGGGCGCAGCGCTTCGGCTGGTGCGTGCGCCATGCCAAGATGGCATTGGCACCAGATCCAGAGAATGGATCCGGTTAAGTACGCTCTAAAAAATACCCTCGCTACTTTTCAAGGAATCCGGTGTATACCGTATAGTGGCAAATGCCAACTTTCTCCCGACGGTTTGGGCAGACAAATCTTCTGGTTTGGAAGATAAAGTGGTGATGCCGATGTGTTGTCAGTCCGGAGAAACAGCGAACGTTGGAAATTCGACGGCTATCAGGTTTTCTTTAGATCAGCCACTATTAAATTTATATTCACAATGGCTATTTATTTGTATCGCGTTATATTCTGTGGAGCAAACCACCACTGGCAGACAGCCGAACCTACGCAGCGGGTCGGCCGCCTGGCCCACCACCCATCCCCTTTCTTCTTTCCAACCTTATAGGTGGTAATCGAGTGTGGGTCTGATTTGCTTCTTTTCTGAATTGCACGCATCATGAATGGCGATTGACAATCCCCAACCAAACGAGACTGTATACTATTATGAATAGAGCGACGGTACGGTACAATGAAGAGCAATCCCCATTGCCACTTCTCGCATGACAACCAGAGATCGATACATCGTCGTCCTGTCTGTAGTATTATCTGTTGCTATCTATTGAACTGTCCCCTGAGATTGATTGCTCTCTCAGTCGGTTGGATCTCTTGAGAAGCAGGAGGGGGGGAATGATGCCGATCCGTTACGATCTCACTATACTTCGTATACGTCAGTATTGAGGTTTTTCATACCTAAGGTTTTTCCTCTTTTTTCTTCTCCAAGCATAATTACCGTAGTGTGAGTGGGTGGGGTTTGTCTGGGTAAGGGGAACGCGTACCGTACCGTACAATGATGTTAATCCACATTAGGTTTTTAGCCACCCATAACTTGGAATTTGTATGCCGCATACTCAACTCCAGTGGTTCTGAACCGCGCGCGGTGTGATTTGGACCAAAAAACGCGAGGAAGAGAGCGCAGGTGACGCCAAGCGCCTGAGACCGAGAGCAGCGTCCAGATCCGACCGGCGGCTCCTCTTGTCTGCGCGCGCCTTCTGCCGACCGTCTGCGCAGGGATCCGTCCGTTGGGCTTGCCAGTGCGTTTATCCGTCAGTCAGTCACTCGATCCGTTGCTCGTCTGCTAGCTGCTGGGTCACCTCGCTAGCTCCTGCCTGCCTGCTCTTGCCTGCTGCTGCTTTGGCCGTCTCGCTCGTTCGGGTGCTTGGATCTGCCTCTTTCGTCTGGCCGCCGTAGATGTCCTGTGCTGCGCACGGGCTATAAGAGATCAGCAAGTTTGAGATGGACGAGACCGACATGTACAAGCGCGAGGATGGCGACCGCCCCGTGGAGCACTCTCCGCGCGGGCGGTACATCCGCTTCGACATCCGCCTGGGCACGGGCGCGTACAAGACCGTGTACAAGGCGTACGACACGGACCAGGGCATCGACGTGGCGTGGAACGCCATCGACATTGGCGTGCTACCGAGCACCGAGAAGAACCGCATCATCCAGGAGGTGCAGCTGCTGCAGAAGCTGGAGCACAAGAACATCATCAACTTCTACGGCTCGTGGTTCTCCAAGGAGAAGAACCAGGTCGTGTTCATCACCGAGATCATGACGTCGGGCACGCTCAAGTCGTACATCAAGCGCGTGCAATTCGTCAAGTGGAAGATCATCAAGCGCTGGTGCATCCAGATCCTTGAAGGCTTGCACTATCTGCACAGCCAGCATCCGCCTGTGATCCACCGCGATCTCAAGTGCGACAACATTTTCATCAACGGCAACACGGGCGATCTGCGCATCGGCGATCTCGGTCTCTCTACGCAGCTGGCGGTCCACAGTCGCGCGGCGCAGAGTGTACTGGGCACGCCCGAGTTCATGGCGCCCGAGCTGTACGACGAAAGCTACGACGAGAAGGTGGACATCTACGCCTTTGGCATGTGCGTGCTTGAGATGGTGACCAAGGAGGTACCGTATTCGGAGTGCATCAATCCAGCGCAGATTTACAAGAAGGTGACGGCCGGTATTCGACCCAAGGGACTGCAGCGTGTGTTGAGCCAAGCCGCCAAGGACTTTATCGAGCTCTGCTTGTCCCGCGGCAATGGAGAGATTGACGTCTCGGCCGAGTACCTGCTGGACCACCCGTTTCTGAAAGCCCAGGAAGACGACGGTGACATGGTCGAGTGTCTTAAAGAAGATGAACTCGAGCGTGAGGTGAAACAGGAACAGGAGCGACTGGCGCATGTGAGTGAGGAGTCGATGGCGAGTGAGCTCAACATGGAAAGCGCGTCCAAGGGAAGCGACCAGTCCAACGTGACGGACCGACGGAAGATGTTTCCGTCACTGTCATCCGAGCCGGAAGCGATCGCATCTGGGTCCTCATCTACCGTTAATAGCACTACCAATGGTGCCGCAGCTCGTGCAGCGCTGCCTGGATTGGAATCTGGTGAGGTTCGATATGAAACGCCAGCAGAAGAGAAGTCCGCTGGAAAGCATCAAATGGTGTCGCTGCCCTCAGTTGTCAAGCCAGAAGGCGATGCTACGGCTCCGTCTCCAGCACCTCCGCCGCCACCGCTGCAAACGGATGTGTCTGCACCAGAACCTACGCCCGTGCCCTCTTCAGCACCAGCTCCGACTCCAGCTGAAGTCCCTGCTCCCATCGTATCTGCTCCAGATATTGATGAACCATTTTCGGGGAAGAAAGATGTGGATACTCATGTGGACAATTTCCTCGCGACTATGCCCGCAACAGAGATTCGGATTCAAAACACTCGAATGAACGTAATGGGAGGTCGTGGTCATCGACTAGAGCTAGAGGATACGCAAGAACAACAAGACGATGAGGAAATCGATAAAGCGCCTGAACCTGAAGTGGATGCCCAAACGGTTCCGTCTCTTGTAACCACGGACAATGCTGTGCCTGTGAACGCACCAACTCCTACCTTAGAAGTCCAAATTCCTGTTGCTCAAGCTCCTGCTGCTGTCAGTACTCCGCTTCCATCGCCTCCAATCACGAATTCGGTTCCGGTCGACTTTGGACATGCTGCAACTTCACAGTCTATGGTGCAAAGTGAAGGACCTGTTCCGACGCCAGCGTCATTAGCCACTGCTGCCGTGGAAAACTCCAGCGTTCGCGTGAATAGTCGGCCGCACTCTGCCTCCAGTAGCGTATCTAGTACTACCGCCGGTATGCAGCATCGGAAACGTGGAAAGCGGCATGAAATCAAAGCGGTAAAGGACCCAGACCACGACCACAGTATTCTGCTGAATCTGCGGCTCATGATTGACGGCAAATCGAAAGAGATTAAGTTCCCGTTCAATTTATTCACGGATAGCTCGCACGAAGTCGCGTGCGAATTGGCGGTGGACGTCGGCATATTGGAGCCCGATCTGGAAGATATCGCTGACTCAATCGCATTTCTCGTGACGGAAGGAAAGATCAACAACGTCTCCGACGTCTCTGAAGACGTTTGGGAAGAAGCGCCAGAACCTCATTCCTTTTCGTCCAAGCCGCTCCCTCATGTCTCGAAAATGAGTTTTTTGTCGGTCTCGGGAAGCCAAGTGTTACAACCAGCAGTTCAGCAGACGCCTCCGCCGCAGCAAGTAGTGCCAAATATTGTGATACCGACTGCTACACTCGACCGACCACAGGGAAGCACTCCGAAGCTTGGTCCTTCTGATTTGTCGCTTAACGAGCCACCTGCGAATATTACTGCTTCTGCACCAGTTATGGCGGTGGCTGCTGCTCAACCCAGTGGAATTCACGCGCCCAACAATGCCACTCCGGGAACTCAAGCTGGTCCATCGGTAGATCAACCTACTACTTTACAAGAGCCTGCGACTCGCACCGAATTGCCTCCAAGCCTTGTTGTGGACACCAGTCATCACGCAAGCTTGCACTCTCACTCTGCAGTATTTGTAAGCCATGGTAAATCTCCGAGCCATGCTGCGCAGTTCGTTCACTCTCAAAGTGACTTGCTTCTAAATGACGAGCCGCCAGTCAAGCCAGAACTCCGTGACCGTGGAATGTCAATTGGCTCGTTGTCGGATGCCGGCTACATGACCAAGGTGCAGAATTTTGAGGATCGCATGAAGGTTGCCCGATCTGCGTTCGATGAACGTGAGTCGACGCTGGAAGCAGCGATTCGCAGCGAAGAAGAGAAGCATCAGCGAGAGATTGAGCGTTTCCGGAAGAAAATGCAGGAGTTTGAAGAAAAAAAGCAACGCGCCGCTCTCGCTCGCCAAGAACGCATGAAACAAGTCGCTGATGAATTGAGGAGCGAAGCGGATTTGACGCAGACCGTCATCCCGGCAGAAGAAGCTCTATATACGCCACTGCCTGCTGTCGTGCCGTCTTCAGTACCGATTCCGGCTCAGCTCTCTGCTCCAGTCGCTATCCCAACAGCTATATATGCTGCCACTACTCCAAGCGCTACCAATGGATTGGACCAGTTTGGTCGCAGCCCCGGTCGTGTGGAATCTATGGGCTATGCGGTGCCTGTGACGCGCAATATCAACGAGGACACGAGCTTGTCGAGTGGTCAATTCGCTGTAAGTTATGGAGCTGGCGGGGAAAGCTGATGATTTCTGCCGCCGGAATGGACAAGGACCGTTGAAGGTCACGCAGCTGGCCTCTACCGTCCTGCTGACTTCCTGTAGAGTGTGATTGGTTTTTGGTGCGTAGCACAATCGCTTGTCCTGCATCGCTGGCTATTGCAGACAAGGAACAAAGAAAAAGAATCGTGGGGACTAGCAGTCAATGAGAAAAGCACTGTTTTTAAATCCAACCTCGTCTCTGTTGCGGTTCTGTGCGTTAGATCGCGACACCAAGAGCTTGAGGAGCCAACGTCCTATGAGACGACAACTTGGCATCCCTTATTAATAGTCGAAACGATTTCTTTCACGTGTCAGCTCAATCATCGAAGTAGAATGTCGTGCCTGCTTATGATGCTCTTCGTCGTAGCACTCAACTCTCAGTCCGTTCGCTCTTCATTACAGCAAACGGATGGAATCTATGGGGCAATCCAGTTCACGAGCAAGACCACGACGGCGGAGTCGCTACTGACTCAATGCTTCGCAGGGTTTGCTCTCAACGGCTACAAAGACTTGAACGCCACAGCGGGATACCGTAAGGACTACGCCTTTGCGTCGCAATTCACTGACCCAGCCAAGAGCTCGCAGTCGTACTGCTTGCAGTGCTGCACGAAGCCAGTGCCCGCAAGCGGTGCGGACGAGACCTGGAACTTGTCCTGTCCACTTAACGATCTCCAGCGACTGAGTGTGAGTCAAGGCAAACGCACGATCCGCTTTGCACGGCGTGATACCCTTGACGACACGGACATCGTGCAGTGTACATTCCCGAATCGCACGTACTCGACTTACCTCAGTGGGTACTTGCTCACACTCTTCATCGTCGAGCGTTCGTCCAACTACGGCGTCGACTTCTGGCGCAGTGTCATCAATTGCTCCGTGTCGATATCAGAGACTACGTCGCCACCCTCAATGTTTAGCGAAGTGATCCACATTCGCTCGATTCCTACAGCTGTCAGTCGGCCAACGTCGTGGATTCTGCCAGCGATGCTCGCTCTCACAGGCTGCCTCCTAGTCTTCAGCGTTCCTGTGTTCAAGGGCGGGATACGTGGCCAGCGGTGCCAGCATTGTGGCTCCTGGCTCGTGTTTGTCAACGGGATGTGCTGCATCTGCATCGCCATCAGCTGCCAGTGCCATCCGCCACCAAGCAAAGTCTACGCCAGCAGTGAAAAGCAAGCTAGTCCAAGCAAACCTGGCAAAGAATAGACTGACCCCAGACTCGGTCTGATGTATTCTTCTCACGGTTGGAATTGACAATCTAGCGGCCTTGTCGAGCTCTCGTAGTTGGCACGGCGTCAATCTGATCCAAATCGGGCAGCATCGCCTCCAGTTTCTTTCGGTACTCGAAGTCGCTGGCGAGAGGATTGCGTTCCAGATAGAGCGTTCGCAGCGAAGAGCTCAGCGGAACGAGCTGCTGTACGTCCTGGAACTTGGTGATCTTGTTGTCGTTGAGCCACAGATCCTCCAGCTTCGAGAGCGACCGCAGTGAGGCCGGAATTTCATCAATCCGGTTGGCTCCGAGATCAATGATGGTCGCTTGGGTCTGTGTAAGAGGAACAAGAAGGACGCGACGCGTCAACAGTGTGCAGCCAAAGCTCTGTTACCGTCCAGAAACGCACCAAATGCTGCAGATTCTCGATCTTCTCGATGCCGTTGTGGCTCAAATAGAGCTCTTCCAGCTCCGAGTTGGCGTCCAGGCCTTCGATCTTCAGCAGTCGATTGCTCTAAAGAGAGACAAAGCTAAGCATTCCAGCCAGAAGTAGGTCCTACATTCACAACTCGCACCTGGACGCTGATAATCTTGAGCTTTGTGAGGCTCTCGAGCCCTTGGAGCCTGGTGATCTTGTTCTTTCCCAGCCAGAGCTGCTCCAGAGAGACGAGATGATCCAATCCCTCGATCGACCGCAGGCGGTTGGCGCCCAGATCCAGTTTCTTGAGCTCACGCAGGTTGGCCACGCCCGTGATAGTCTTGAGCTTGTTGTTGGCCACATACAGCTCCTGCAGCTGCGTCAGATGGCTCAGGTCCGGCACTTTGCGGATCTCATTGAACGACAGATCCAGCACACGCAGGTTAATGAGCGTCTCGAGCCCAGAGATGCGCTGGATCTGGTTGTCGTACAGCTCGAGATGCAACAGAGCCGAGAGCGTGGCGATGCCGTCCATGGACGTGAGCAGGTTGGAGCGGATGTGCAGACGCTAGAGACAGAGTATTCAGTACGACAGCTCTCTTCGTCAGCCAGAGAGCAGGGCGTCCCACCTCAAGCTTCGTGAGACCGTCCAGTCCATCGATCTCCGTGGCTTTGAGGCCAGATGTGCCCACGTAATAGATCTCCTGTAAGCGCATTCATTAGAGAGCAAAGCTATTCATGCGATAGACAGACCAGCGTACATCAGCGTCCTGGTCAAACTCGACGCACTCGGTAAGTTTGGTGCTGGCTGTCTGCTTCTCTTCCAGCTCCTCCTCGTCCGCGTTCTCAGCAACAGAGGACACAACCAGCACACTGCTGGCTTCTCCTGCCTGCTGCTGTTGCTGAGTGGTGATCACACGCGCAGTCTTGCGTTCCGGTGTCGGCTCTGGCTCGCTCATGTTGGCTCTTTGATGCCCTGCTCTAGAAATGCGTGGTGTTCACCACATTAAATTGATATTGGATTGCACCTAATCTCTAGTTTAGTGTGGCGCACGTAAAGTGCACGTGAGGTGGACCACACTGGGACCAAGGGGCGTTGCATCGTGGTTTTATATCTGGACCTGAAGAGAATGGAAGGCATGCTCAACTACTTTGTGCCGGAGGACGGCGACTCCTCCGACCACATGAACGTGCTGCCACTGCCACGCGTAGAGCAGCTGCGACTGTTGCATGTGAAGAAGGTGAGCGATCTTTAGGCTCTGGATCGTGTTCTTCTGACTGACAGACGCGTGTGATGCTCAGAGCTTCCCGCTGCCGGGCGACTTCCATTTCCGCTTCAAGGCTGCGTTTGAAGGAACCTACGGTGCGTTGTCTTGCTATGAGGAAAGCGTCTGAACGCGACTTATCGCTCTTGTGCTGTATGCAGTCTGGCTGGATCTCGTGAACGACCAGGACCTCGTCCCGGACTACAATGGCTTGATCGTGAGCAAGGTCTCACGAGTGCAGAGCGAGAGCGCCACGCGTCCTGTGGAGCGTGTGGAGGCCAAGTCAGCACCACCGACGCCCATCAAGGCGCCCGATCTCATTGAGACCAACATCCCAGAGACGCCTACTGGTGCGTACGCATGCGAACTCCATGGACTTCAGGAGCGTGAACTGATAGTCATCCGTGTACAGCCCAGCGATCAGAGTCTCAGGCGCCAGCCAAGGTCTTCAATGACGATCTCGTGGGACTGGTACGCACTTGTTACTGCGCTTGGAGGAGTGTTGTCTATTCTAATTGCAACGTGTGCTTGTAGTTGGCAGACCCCGTTCCAGCCACCTCATCTGCTGTGCCCACGCCCACAGCGTCTCCGGCGCCAGTGCAGACGACCAACCCAGGGGCTCCGGATCCGTTCCACCTGTTCATGGGCGGCGCTACGCCCATGCGACCCATCCTGTCGCCTCCAATGCATCAGGGCAATGCGCGCGGACCACCAGGAAGCGTGCAGGGTGTCGCCCCAGGCAGCTTTGGCGGCAACCCAGGCTTCAACCAGGCGCCTATGGGTGCACCCCGTCCGCAGGGGTCGATGAACATCAGCCAGATGCACATGGGCATGACGCAGGGCCCTCCAGGTCATCAACAGCAGCAGAACAACAGCTTCCAGGGCCTCCAGTGGCAGGGCATGGGCCAGAACCAGCAGGGTGGCATGAACCAGCAGCAGCGCCGGCAATGGTAGTTAAGAGTAACCCATGTGGGCCTCTATAATACACTACATGCGCAAAAGAAAAAAGAAAAAGGAAAAAAGAAAAAAGAAGAAACGTAACCTGGATCCAAGGGGTACGCTAATCTGCTGTTGTATCTTTTGGAAGGACGCCAAAGAGGCGGAAGAAGAGAAGCAGCAATGGCGGTCGAGCCGTCTCGCTTTGGGCCCGAGTTCCACTGCGTCACGGTCTCTCGCGACGTCTTCGAAGTGCGCTCGCACTATGTGAACCTCCGGCCCGTGGGCGGCGGCTCCTACGGCATCGTATGCTCAGCGGAAGACACGGTACGCTTCCCCAACACCAGAAGGAATGGAGCTCCTGCTGACTGTGTGTCTACGAGCGCAGCTGAGAGGCCGCAAGGTAGCCATCAAAAAGATCACGGAGGTGTTCGATGACCTGACGGACGCCAAGCGGATATTGCGCGAGATGAAGCTGCTGCGCCACTTGGGCGTGCACGAGAACATCATCAACGTACGCTGCCGTTGCAATGCTCTCCTTGTCCACACAATGGCTATGGACTGATGGTGTGATGCTGCAGATTCTGGACGTCGTGCTGATCCCGCCCAATACCATGGACTTCCACGACATTTACATCGTGACGGACCTCATGGAGAGCGATCTCGAGCGCATCATCAGCTCCTCTCAGCCGCTCTCGGACGCGCACTTCCAGTACTTCCTCTACCAGATCCTGCGAGGCATGAAGTTCATCCACTCGGCCAACGTGCTGCATCGCGATCTCAAGCCATCGAATCTGCTTGTGAACTCCAATTGCGACCTTTCGATCTGCGACTTTGGGCTCGCGCGTGGGGTCGAGATGGCGCACAACGAAGACCTGACCGAGTACGTCGTGACGCGTTGGTACCGCGCTCCGGAGTTGCTGGCTGACTGCCCCAACTACAATGATGCCGTGGACATGTGGGCCATCGGCTGCATCTTTGCCGAAATGCTGCGCCGCCGCCCGTTCTTCACGGGGCGAGACCCGTCCGACCAGCTGCACATGATCATCCGCGTGTTGGGCTCGCCCACCGAGGAAGAAATGAGCTTTGTGCCCCACGAAGCAGCCAAGAAGGCCATTCTCCAGCATGGCTACTACCCCAAGGTACGTCCAATGCGCTTTTTATTGGCAGCTGCTGGTACTGATTAAGGGTTTTATTAGCGATCGTTGACCGAGTTCTTCCCAGATGCCAACCCGCTGGCCGTGGATCTGCTCACGAAGACGCTGAAATTCAATCCGGAAGAGCGCATCACGGTCGTGCAGGCCCTGGCGCATCCGTATCTGGCCCAGCTCCACAACCCGGTACGTGGCATCTAGACGGTTCATTGGGACTGTCGTAGGCTGACGATCTGTTGTGCGGTCGTGTCTCTGTGTATGCAGTCGGACGAGCCCGTATGCTCGGCGCCTTTCAACTTTGACTTCGAGCGCGAGGCGCTGGACTTGGGCGTGGAGATCCCCAAGGAAGAGCTCCAGCGACTGATCTACCGCGAATGCGTCTCCATCCACCAGGTAGAAGCGCAGCAGATGCGCTGACCTGGAACGACCAACCAGCTCCGACCTGATGGGTTCAGTTCGCCCAAGTGCAGTATAACAATACCCCCCCTACGTATACCTATGTTTACTCAATGCTCTCTCACACAGCCCAGTTCTCCATCATTCTCTGATCTATCGAACGAAAGAAAGAGATTGTTCCACAAGCCCGGCCAAGATAACAACAGACCCGCTGCTCCTCCCTCCCTCCTCCCAAGTGGGGTTTACTTGGGTTCACGAGCACAGAGACACGAGCATCGATATATGTAAGGCGAGTGGGAGTGCCAAAATCAAAGCGACCTCTGATTCGCTCTGACGTTAGGTGGTTCATCGCAATACGGTTAAATGGTGCGCACTTTACATGCGTGCGGTGAGGTCAGCAGATGGGTTGCTGGAGGTCAACCTGCTTTTGCACAGAAAGTCGTGGTACCGTAGGTTTTGGGTGCAATGTCGTCGTCTCTCTGATTCTTGAAGCGCGAATCTTTCATCGTGGTTGAGATGCAGTGGGTGCCAAAGGGTGCGCAGATGAGCACGTGGTCACTTTCGTCAGGCTTGCGTTTGTGTGGGAGGAAGCGATAGTTCTCAGCAGGATCCGCACAGTTTCATGCGATTGTGCAAGACGGAAGTGGTGGTGACCACGGAAGACTCAACAAGCGGTGATATGCGTCGGTTAAAAAGATTCCGTCTGGTCGGTCGGTTTCTGTTTTCTTTTCTTTATCAACCAACGGCGCATAGTTCTTCGAAGTATAATACCAGATGCCTTGGTTTGGATCTCTTTTCTGAGGCCGCGACCTTCAACTCTTTTGCATGAAAAAAGACTTTTCCTTTTTGTTGAAAGTGTACAACAATCTCGTGTACATATACTTAATTACAATAAAGGCTTCGACATCTCTTGCTGCTATCGTCCTACGAGGTCCTAACTCCTACTGTACGTTGCTCTATACATGCGCCATACGCGCTTCTCTACAAAGAGGATGCGAATGCAGAGTTGGCGTGTGATCTGCAGAGACCTTTCTTCTTGACGTGCTTGGTGCAGTCCTCCACGCGGCACTTGCGCTTGCCACCGTGGGCCGTGCACAGGTCCTGACGCACTACGCCTTTCTGGCAGCCAGGCATGCTGCAGCGCTTGCCACCACCGTGGCGGATGCACAAGCCCATGCTGCGCTGGATGTTGGAACAGCCCTTGGCTCGGCAGATGCGGCCGCCACCGTGTGCCACGCAAAGTCCCTTGCTCTGAGCGCCACGCGTGCAACCTTTCCGTTGACACCGCCGACCGCCACCATGGCTGATGCATAGGCCACGAGTCACAGCATTGCTTGAGCACTCTGGAAACGCGCACAATTTTTTGTCACGTGGCTTGGCGTCTTGCTCGTCGTACTTGAGCATGACGTCGCGAGGTGACTGGACTTGTTGCTCGCGCTGCTGCTCACGTTGTTGCTTTAGATGCAGGATGGCCGATTCAGCCAGAGATGATAAAGGCTGGTGGTTCGAGTGAACGATCCTGTCCGACAGACACAAACATCATGAGTTATCGGTCCAATGTGATGCGGCAGTGTCTAACGGAGTACATACCATCGGTGGAGGTCGATGAGCTCAGCTGGCGACCGCTCAGCAGATGGAAACACGCGGCGACCGTTGGGGCCGATGGAGATATCCATCGAGCTGCTGCGGCCCACGCGGTTCTTGGGAATGTCCAGAATCGAGAGCGGAGGAATTGCAGGTAGCGTTTCTACCTCCATCGTGGTAGAGGACAATTCCATCATACCCGCCGTTGCAGGCGGCGCCATGGCGTCTGAAGGGCAGGACTGCGACCGTTGATAGGCGAATGGCCGGCAGCCGGCATCAGCAGGCGAGAAATGAATGGGTGGTAACGGCGTCGTTGGAGCCGTGCTGAACGGTTTGTTGAGCAATGGGAACGAGTAGTTGACGTCCGCTGGCCCCCGGGGCGATAGCGTCACCGGGCTCCCGAAGCCACTAGTTTGGCCACGCGTGACACGCGGCGACGATTGCGGCGAAAGCGGTGGGATATCACGCGATCCAGTGAGACTGGGCAAACGCACCGAGTTGGGGCTATTGCCCGCAGGACACACCTGCGGTAGGCGTCCGTAAGTTTGCTTGGTAAGGAAGCGCGTCACGGGCGTCAAGGTCGCATATGGATATTGGCGCAATGGGGATCGATAGTCGTGGAAGCCAGAGGATGACGACGATGGACTGGAAGACGGCGATGTTTCGGCCGTCTTATCCACATCCATCGCGTACGAGCAACCGGCTGCCAGATCGTCCAGCTTGCCTGCGGGCCAGTGGTCCACGCCGCCGGCTCCCATATTGGTCGGGGTCTGTGTCTCAAACGAGGACTCGAATGTGCGCATTATTTCTGTTGAACAAGAGCGGGTGAGTGTGAGACCACGCATGGGTGCAGTGGCGGAAAGGCGGCCTCCATGATCGTACCTTGATTCCTTATGATTAAGATGCTGTGCTGCGTTGGGTCTCCACGCTGGAGATTGAAGACTGCCGAGACCAAACTGTGTTGGACTGATTTGAGGTGAAGCAAGCAGACCAACTGCGACAATACGCACACGGGAACATCAAAGAAAAGCGGTTACATCGCTTGGCAGCAAAGAACCACACCCATATAGCGCAATTTCCTACCTGAGTGTGTGATCTTGTCGGTGCAGGGCGAAAAAGCGAAGAACAACAAGACAGACAACCGCCCGGATGGTTGCTCCCTCGCTTCAACGGTGCGCGGACGTGGAAAATAAAACAATAAACGCCATAAAAAGCTGCCAACCCACGACAAAGAAAAAAGGATCCCAGACCGCGGCGAGGCAAAATATCGAAGATCCTGACCTCACTAACGTGCCTCCCGACCCCTCATCCTCCCTCTCCTCGTCTCCCTTCTCCATCCTCTCTAAAACGATCCTTCAACTTTGGGACAAAAACATGCTCCCAGCAGTCAGACTGGAAGATCAGTCAACGACATTTTGCGCACTGGCTTTAAGCAGAAACAGTCACCTTGGATGAGATATTAAAAATACAAGATGATATCATCAACTTTTGCAGATACGTTTAAATTTATGATAGCGTTTACAGTAAGAACAATTACGTTGAACTCAGCCGCGCTGCTCTTTTCCCATGAAGCGCCTGTGAATCAGGTTTGTACACCAATTTATAGCCGCCAGTAGCGTTTGAGCAAACATGATGCAAAGTAGCGTTGGTGAAACCGATGGAGTGTCGTTATATTTCAACAATCGCACGATATAAAAAAGTGCCGCTGAGGTATAGCATGGTGGTTTCCCTCTGCGCGTGGAGGTGCTAAATATAACGGGCGATCTAACTTGATGCCTAAAAAGTAGCTGAACTGATAACCTCGGACGGATGCAAATATGTCGGTAATACTCTGATGTGTCAACACGAATTGTAGGATGAAGCGTAAAAATAGACCGCGCAAGTGATTTATTAAAGGAAATGAGCGTTAGATTCCACTCACCAGCTCCTTTTCGACCACATATTCGAATATTGTGGCTTATCTGGTCGCGTGACCACCTGATAAAGCTAAAGTTTCGGCGTACCCCCATTAACCGAATTTGTAAGCGCATATATATAGCTTGAACAAATTGCAGCCCAAAAAATGTGGCTTATCGACGAGTTGGCACAAATGGCAACTAAAAAGTTGCCTTTGCGAATTGTAACGCCTAATTGCAAATAGCACACATTTTACTATTCCTAATATACTAGAATGAAGTTTGCGAAATTACTCGAATTTTTTTCGTGAGTTATCTAGTACCCAAGTGAATATAAGGTTTCAAACATTTGTGAGTAGTACCCCGATTTTGACATTGACATGTGGTATCATGAAATGAAATACTGTACAGAACAGCCGTCGCCATTCAATACGGATACTTGAATTTACTACGGTTCTAATAAATTTTCGCAAATATGCAAAGTCCGAAATTGCGGAGATCTTACAGTGTATTCACTGTAACGAACCCTCAAAGTGGGAGCTAAGCGTACAGTACTCCAGATTTGTGTGAATGATCTTTGCGGTCCGTCCATTTCCGCACCACTTGCGCTGGTTTCGACTGACCGAGCCCAAAACGTAAAAGATTACTGTAGATTCAAAGTGTTGAGTGGTCAGTACAGTAGTTACAGTAGTTGTCTAGTCAAGTAGCCTGATCAAAGCTCGACCTCGCACTATTGTACAGTTCTGCTAGAAAAAGGTTCATCTCTTGAAAATTTACTGTAGCCACAACATTAAAGAAAGAAATCACAATTTCTTTTTATACCTCGCTCTCTCTGAACAGGTCACTGACCACTCGTATTGACACACAGGGTGTATTTATTTGTACTTTCAGCATCGTAAGAACGAGGGCATAGATCTTAATGAGTGTGCATTGGCGATAACTCACTTTGATATACGAAGTCAGTGATCATGCTTCAGGCTTCTTCATCAATGAAGCATATTGGTATCCACTGAACTTGCCAATATGCTTCTCCGATGTAATACGGCTCCATATTTGTACAAAAAAAATGTGAATTCACAACCAAGTAATCGTGTGTGTGTACGCGCATTGCATGTTTAAACAATCAAACTCGTTCAGAATTGGCACCAATCCACATCGTATTGACGAGATCTTAAGGTGGTAGCTTTTCGTTGACCCCACCCACTAAATTTACAAGGGGGGTACACTTCAGCGTGGATTACTTGTTGTCGTTGGGTAACTTTCGTCTTATGTAGCCCAGCGGATCAGACGCATGGGGAGATGGTCGTCTGCCAACAATGTCGGATCTTTCCAGACCACAGCGCGAAGCAATCGAAAATCCACTTAGGTGTCAAAGAAACGATCCCTTCGGGAAACGAGGGACAGAAGGAAAATAACCAGGTTTTCGTACGCAGCCGCTCGACGCCCCTCCACTTCATGGAAGCATGCTTGTTACGGTACAGTACTGTACGACGCTTGGAGCATTTTCACACCAAACCAATTGACAATTCTAAATCAACGACACTTTTCTCTTTGCAAATCTAGCCAAAATGAAAAATGAACTGCCGTTCTGATGTTTCCCTGAAGCAATGGACAGATTTCCCATTGGCCAGGTGTCTGATAATGCATGATGTTCATCATCGCCTTTCTCTCAGGGTGCAAAACCGGGACGTGTATCGATCGACTTTGCAGACAACCAGAGCCGACATGTTTCGCCAACAGAGTCGGGTTGACGAGACAGCTTCATGGATGCCACTTGCTTCATGCGGCATGGAGACGATAAAGAGTTTGTCTCGCATCGCTTGCTTAGATAAGTATAAATAAATCAACCTTCTCCATGTGATCCGTTACGTGCGCAGACTATTTGCGTAAGAGCCCGCTGGAATAAATAGCCGTCGCCTTGGTCATCGCCACTCCACCCCTCGATCTCATGCGCCTCGCGCTGCGATCTCCTTCTCTTCGACTCTCAACGCCATGAGTGGGAAGGCCAGCGTGCATCCCGAGAAGGAGACGCCCTTACTCTCCATGGAGCCTGTCGTGCGACCTCCAGAGATTGCTGCGTCGCTGAATACAGGGCCCGGTAGTCCACGTCTGGACAAGCCGTTCCACGGCATCGCAAGTGATGAGACTGGTTTCGCTCCAGTGAGACGGTCGATTCATGGTCGCTTGCGTCTGCTGACGAAAGCCGCCATGGTCTTCCGTGCCGCGAACCCGAAGGAGTCCAAAGTGATTGAGATCTACCACAGCACCACGGCCGAGGCCAGCACATGGATGATCCACCCCAACTCCAAGTTCCGCCGTCTCTGGGACATCACCACGGCCTGCAACGTGATCTACGTGGTCACCATGGTACCCATCATGGCCGGCTTCTCCTTTAAAGACTGGGGCCATCTCGACTCGATGAACAGCTTTGTGGACTTCTACTTTATCGCCGACATGGTACTCACGTTTCGCACGGGCATATTAGCCAATGGAGAGGTCGTGATGGACTACCGCGAGGTGGCACACCACTACTTCAAGACGTGGTTCATCATTGACGTGATCTCCAACTTCCCGCTCTCGCTCTTTGTCAAGACCACGGCTCGTAAATCCATCAAGATTGTCAAGCTCCAGAAGCTGCCCAAGCTGCTGCGCATCGGCAGACTGCTCAAGTACCTGCGCGAGTACGCCAAGTACTACAACCTGGCGCTGAGTCTGGTCGCGCTGATCATTGGCTTGCATATTTTTGCCTGTTTGTGGGTCGCGCTCTTCAACCAGTGCGACTACAACTTGGACGGCATGTCGAACTGTGAAGGCGATGTACGTCTAACTGGCGTGCGCTTTGCATGAGCAGCTGACTGAATTAGGGATCTCAATGTTTCTTGCTCGTAGATGACCAACATGTACATGCAGAGCATGCACGGGATCGTGCTCATGTTCCTTGGCATCTCGGAAGGCACGTCATTCTCCAGCATCTCCAATCTTCTCAATCCAGCAACGGAAGCCACTGTGGAGATCTACGCAGTGAGCACGGTCGTGTTTCTCTTTGGTCTCATGTTCTCCTCGCTGTTCTTCGGCAATGTGCTGGCGCTGCTCATGAGTTGGGACCAGCAAAACGCACAATTCCGCAATCGCATGGACATCATCGCTGCTGAAATGCGGCATTACGAACTGCCCGAAGAGCTCCAGGTACGCACTCGCCAGTCTTATATAATACGCTCCACGTCTTCTTACCCAGGATGTCGATTTGGGCGCAGCACCGCGTTCGCCGGAATTACGACTACCTCTGGATCAATGTACGTGCTCTGCTTCTTGCTTGCAAGCAGCTTCGTGTCCTTCCTTACCCGCGGTTTTCTCTTCCAGCAACGCGCATACTCCGACATGATGCTGCTCAATCAGCCTGGCATCTCCAAGACGCTGCGCACGACCATCGCACTGCACTTGTACAAGGATTTGGTCAGGACTGTGCCGTTCTTCGCCGGATCGGACACGCGTTTTCTCGGCAAGGTGTGTCTAGCACTGGAGACAGCCGTGTACCTCCCAGGCGACACCATCATCTACATGGACGACGTGGGCAAAGAGATGTTCATAGTACGCAAGGGGCTCGTGGAGATCTTGATTCCAGACGCTGAGAACGCCGAGAAGCGGATTTATCTCCGAGATGGAAACTTCTTTGGGGAGACGGCTCTAGTGATCGATGTTCGTCGCACCAACACAGTCAAAGCTGTAAGTATTTGCGATCTCAACATGCTCAGCAAGAAGTCCTTCAACGAGATTGTGGCCGAGTACCCGGAATTCGGTGAGCGCATGAAGCGCACGGTCATCAAGCGGCAGTTGGACAACATGAACATCCAGTCGCCTGTAGAGAAGATGAAACTCCAGAACCAGCTCAGCATGGTCGTGGAGAAATCGCTGCAGCAGCGGCGTATGTCAGTGTCCTTGCGAACAATCTACCGAGCAAAAAAGCTCGGAGACAAGTTGAAGGAGATCGCAGATCGAGCAGCGCGTGCAAATCAAGCAGCAGGTCGTCGAGTCTCAAGAGGCTTGATGTCGGAACGCGGATCAGGTCGCAGCAGCTTCACATCGCCTTCAGATAAGCCTCGAGCGCCTACAGCAGCGATCACACCTGCGGCTGCAGCACAGCCACCGCCAACCAGTCGGAAATTCATTCGCAAACAGTCCTCGAGCGATGCGCCGTTATTACGACAACATGGATTCGAGAGACCACCAGCTCCAGACCCCACGGCTTCACCATCTCCGATGCTGCCTCCACTAGCGACAGACGAATCAAGCAAAAGCTTGCTTGCGAAGAGCTCTTCTCAGATCGATATTGTCTCAAGAAAGCTGAGCAAGACCGAAATGACAATGAACATTCTGCCAGCAGCGCTTACAGAAATCACGAGCATGGTCAATCAGATCAAGCGCACGACTGAAAAGTTGAATCGGCGTCTTCAACTTGTGTCCGAGTGCTCTTCTGACGACGACGATTTTGACTTTGGCGAAGAGCTGGATAATCTCTGTGTTGGAGTCGATGGGGAATCGCTGCTAAAGAACGGATTGGGCGCCATCACGACACTCACGGAGGAGACTGAAGATGAAATTGCGCGACGTGAAAGCAGAAGCACAGTGCGTTTCAGTCCTTTACGGTCTTGAACTTGTCAAATATCTCACTTGCTTTTGTGTAGTTCTCTCCACCAGATCACGTTAATCTTGAGATCCAAGCCAATAATGCTACTGCGGTAAGCTAACATCTCTGCATCATGTCGAATCGTTTGAGTTTCTCATATTGGCCGCTTCTTAGCCCAAGTAACGACAGAGTAAATACTGAATTCAATCCATGAGGATACAGCAGCGATGCGTTTTTAGAGGAGCTGTGCCTTCCCCAACGCTAATCAATTCGGGTGCATCGGAGCCAGATTAGAGTCAATCCCATGGAGAAATTCGCTCTCGAGCCACAAGCCGCATTCCTGTCGGACGTTGTAGTCTCATTCCTTTCACAATTTTGTCGTACGGTTCAATCCATTTAAGTCTATATTTTGCATGTCTTACCTCTATCGCTAAGGACTCACTCTTTCTTGTAATTGGACAAGACCGAGGCCAGCATCATCTCCACCGTCACGTTTCCGTTGGCCGCGTTCGTGGAATGCGACTCACTGTGTGCATTCAGTTTGCCCAGAACTGCGTGGTTCAGCTGCGTCTTCGTCTCACCTAACTTGTAAATATTGTGGTCCACCGTGTCTTCCGATACAAGCTTGTATATACTCACTGGCTTGGTCTGGCCGATGCGATGGCAGCGATCGCAAGCCTGTTCGTCGTTGGTTGGGTTGAAGTCCAGATCATGCAGGATCACAGTGTCGGCAGCAGTCAAGTTGATACCGAGTCCTCCGGCACGTGTAGACAACAGAAACACGAAGATACCGGTATCCTCGTTGTACGTGTCAATGAGCCCCTGACGCTCGGCCACACTTGTGGATCCGTCCAGTCGCATGTAGCGGAACGACATGTGGTCCATCAAGACTTCTAGCAAATCCAGAATCTTGGTCCATTGCGAGAAGATCAGCACACGATGCCCGTCAGATTGCAGCTTCGGCAGCAACTCTCTTAGATAGTCAAACTTGGCCGACTTCAGCAACGTTTCTATCGGCAGCTGTAGACGCTGAAGCTCTTCGTTGCCACTGTATTGCACGCAAAGATCATGCAGCTCAAAGTCCGAGTAACTTTCGAGTTCCTTGCGCACCATGTCGATCGTACATTGATTGCCGAATGCATCTGCACGATGCAAACTGCGACTCATTAACGACAGCACTTCATCCGACACGAAATGCGTTCTCAGCATGATCGAATGGTTGGCAGCCTTGCGCAATTGCGTAAATATTGCCTGGTCACTCTGCGGCCCTTCGGTGACGACTTGTTTCGCGTTGCCCAAAAGATGGTCCAGCAGCATCTCGGACTTGTTTCGTTTCTTTTGCTTGCGCTTGCGCTCTTTCAGCTCCAGCTTCTTCTTGGCCGCCCATTCTTTCTGCGCGATGACAGATTCGATCAAATTCGAGTACTTCTTTCTCTGGTCTTCATCAATCTGCAGCATCTTGACCGTGACATTTTTCGCCACTAGCTGCGTCAGAACGTACTTCTTCTCGCGTCGCAGGATGAATGGGGCCAGGATCTTGCGCACCTTCGAGCTCTTCTTTTCCTCAGTTCCATCGAAGAACGAGAGTAATTCGTCCGAGCCGTGATCAAACATGCGTGGCATGAGGAAACTGAGCAGAGCCAGCAGCTCCTGGAGATTGTTCTGAATGGGTGTGCCGCTCAACACGAGCCGGTTGCGTGCTCGCATGGCGGTAATGCGCTTGAAGCGCGAGGTCTTGGAGTTCTTGATGCTATGACCTTCATCTAAGACCATGTAACCAAAGTTGAAGCTGCGTAGGAAATTGCGGTCATCCTGGCAGGTATCGCGCTCAAAGTACGTGTAGGTCGTCAGGAGAATATCAAAATCATTCACTGTCAACGTATCTTGCAGTTGGTAGCGATCTTCCTTGGCCCCGTGATAGACAATGATACGAAGCGAAGGCGCAATCCAAGCAAATTCACGCTTCCAGTTGTTCAGAACACTGGCAGGAACCACCACGAGATGCGGCACTTTCTTCACTTCGCGTGAGTTGAGCAGCTGAAGAAACGCGACGGTTTGCACGGTCTTGCCCAGACCCATTTCATCAGCCAACACACCCGAGACCTTGTTCTGGCACAATAGTAGCAGCCAGTTAATGCCCACGATCTGGTACGGTTTGAGAACGAGCTTCTCGGAAAGACCCGGAATGTCTTCTTGCGTCACTACGCGACTATCGCCTTTCTCTGTCGGTGCGATGTCCGCAATCGTGACATGCTCTTCGTCAGACTTATCATCATCTGATGAACTCGCTTTCCCTGACCAGCTCTGAATCGATTTGCGCAACTTCTTGGCCACTTGTTCACAATCGAGCAGCAGCTTACCGACCTCGTCGTGCGATCGGGCCTGATACTCGTCTCCAGAGTCTTCGGCGTCTGAATAACGAGGTCCAGTGGACTTGTAGGCGGAGAAATTGGCCACTGACTTGGCTTTCTTCGTGGCTGAGGGCTTTTTATCGCGCACGTGGTGCCATCCATCATCCTCTGAGTCGTCAGCGTTGGCTTGAGCTTTGTCCTTTGCGTCAGATCGACCGTATTTGCTCATCCAGTTGGCTGTTGGCGGATTGCGTTCCTGCTCCAGCATGACTACGTTCTCATTGTCTTCTGCTGGGGACGACACGTCCGACTTCACAGTCGTCTCCTGCGGGTTCACGGTCTCTTGCCGCCTTTCCTGGTCCTCTTCGCTCTCGTCTGCATCCGACTCCACGATCGCACGAGAGCTCTTGGAGCGTTTAACGATCGACACTTCGTCGTCTTCGTCATCGTGCACCACTGCCTTCTTGGTCCTCGAAGGCTTGACCACTGGCGCTTCGTCCTCGCTACTAAACTCGTCATCGTCCACGACCACCATGCGTCGCTTGCGGCCGTTCGGCGGACTGCTGCTGCTGATGCTGGCGGTCGCAACGGCCTCACTCACGGCCTTGGGGCTCTCGCGATTGCTTTCTTCCGACGGCTTGGGCTTGGAAACACTCGTCGCACATCTCGTTGCTGGGGCAACAGGCTTGGCGAAATAGGACGACACCACCTTGGGCGAGGACGACTGGCCGGACGACTTTACAGTCGGTTTGCCAGCAGCAGCAGACGGCTTGAGGCTCTTGACACGCGACTGGTCCAGCGACAAGGAGACCTTGCCGGCTTGCGTGTCTACCACTTGGTACTTGGTCAGCGTGCCGTTCGCATAGAAGACGTCTCTATGAAGAGCCAGAGTCAGCTCACATCCATCTATTCCACAGTACACGTCAATACGAGACCCACCGAAGATCCAGCAGCACGACGTCGCCTTGACGCAGCACGCTCTGCTTCATCTTGCGCGTGGCCACGAGAGACGTCTTGGCGCAGCAGCGCAGCGCCACTTGGCTGCCGCTGAGGTAGACGGCGGCCTTGCCTCCGCACACGCGAACCTCATCCCCATTGGCGTTCAGTGCGTACGTCTTGCCCGTCACGCTCTCCTTCACCGCCAGCGCCGGCATCTTCCTCCACGACGATGAAGGGGTATTTTGGCGCGCTTTTCAGCCGGGTCGGCGGGCTGACAGGTTATACCGACACCCGGCCCGTTAACGTGAATACTCCAAATATAAATACTGTACTAAATACCTTGGTACTGTTGACGGTAACATACCGGTAAGCTACTGATTCCACTAGCCGCCGTCTGTCTTCACGTTTGGTTGACCGAACAGGTGCTACTGCATGATCACAAGCCGATCTGCTCGTAGTGCCTTCACATTCCACAAAGGTTGATACAGGCGACTGCGCGCGGATGTGATGGTCCAAATGAACGGTATAGGGACACAACATCTGCAAGGAATAGTGCACTGTACAACATGCATGTTGGTGGAAAACACACACGGTCGCATGGTGATTGGGTGCAAGGTGTGTGGCAACCTGTGTGTGCTTGTGATCCCACCTGGATGAAGAAAAAGGCAGCGGTCGCTGCAACGTGCGCTGAATTATAGTGAATCTCGATCAGTTGTCATAAGCAAGGCGAAATTCGGATTTATGCACATTGGGTTTTACTGGCTAGTTATCTCCATACATTTTTCTACTGAATTATAAAATTCTCTGGGCACATCAGGCCCAGGTTAGAGGTTTAGCTTACTTTTTTTTTATAAAAATTATCTGGTTGGTGACGGAAGTGGCAGGGGTTAGGTTTTTTACAATTTGTGTCCAATCAAATTGCGAGTTGAAGAAACAGGATGGACCGTGTGGTGATGCAGCACCGGGGCGAGGCGTTCAGACCAGTTGGTAATGCGAGCCAGCAGCAGGGGCGACTTGAAGCCCCCACTTACTCGATTGCGGTCATTCACCTAAAGTGACCAAGCACTTAATCGGAGAATGGCGGGGGTGCGTACTACCACTGCGTCCTCTCGCCGTCGACTAAGGCAACTCATGGCATCCGAGGCCGCACCGCAACAGTCACGTCGTGCTGGTCTCCCGCCTCCCCAAGCACCTCCAACGTCAAGCGGACGGGCTCCGCTCATCCTCCGTGGAGCGACTGCCAGCAGGACCCCAATTGGTGGTACGACCATCGAACGGTCCATGATCAGCGTGGAGTCTATTGCAATCTTCAGCGTCAAGCCTGCAGCTCTCGAGCAGATCGACAGCACCAAGAAGGGCAAGCTCTTCGC
This sequence comes from Elongisporangium prolatum, assembly GCA_023335875.1. NCBI lineage: Eukaryota > Oomycota > Peronosporomycetes > Pythiales > Pythiaceae > Elongisporangium > Elongisporangium prolatum. The sequence goes on from JAADVW010000038.1 coordinate 27,751, forward strand.
TGTCCACGTACAAAACGCGATCACCGGTCGCAGCTGGGTCGTCTATCGCGCTTACGAGGACTTCTTGGTCCTGCGTCAGCTGATCCAAGACCATTTTCGCGTGTTTGAGGACGATTTCCCTCGCCTGCAGAACATCGTCAAGGATCTCTACTTTCCGCGCCAGCACCGGTTTCTTGCGAGCATGAACAAGATTGTGGAACACCGCTGCGAGGCGTTCCACAAGTACCTCGTCATGCTGCACCGCGTGCTCATCAGCCAAGATTACCTGCCTCGCCGGGAGATAAGCGAAATCGGGCTCTCTGTGCTGCGCGGGTTCATCGGCAGCTCGCGCGTGCAGGACGAGGAGCATGCAGCCTACAGTATGCAGCATCCAGTGCGAGCAGGTCACCTTCCGCTGTCTGACCGTTTACCCGTGCAGCAGTGCGGCTCGCTGGAGACCGTGATCGAATCCGATCATGACGACAACCAAGAGGAGGACAAGCAGGCTGGGCGCAACAAAAAGGAGGTCGAGACGAGAGGCGAGAGTCCTTCCGCGACCGCTGATGAGCTCACGGACGGCACTGATAAGGAGCTATCGTCGTCCTCAGATGAGGAAGAAGAGCTCAGCGAGTCGGATGAACCCGAGATCGACGCTGCGGCTCCGCAGTCGGTCAAACGCCGCTTCGGACGCAACCGCAAGAGTATCATCAACTTTCTCAAGCGAGATTCACTTATCGGATAAGTATCTCGGTTCTGCCCCTCCCCCCTTTATGAGCTCATATTGGGTTTGGGCATGTCCACACGAAATTCCTGCATCACCAAGCTATCCCCAGCATCAGCATCGGAACTGTTGCTGGAGGAGCTCGTCTATTATTTAAAGTGCGGATACAAAGTCGCGTAAAAGCAAAGTTTTTGGTTTTTGATGTGTCTACCTATGTAATTCTGTGATTTTGTTTTTCGCGCCATATTCATCTTCGTGGGAAACATCTTTTGGCAAAGCGATAAATAATGGCGGACTCAGACCTGCAGAATGCCATTCTGGTAGGTAGCGATGCCCCAGAGACCACTCTGGGCGGCGTCCCTGTGATGCTGGGCATCGATGAAGCAGGTCGAGGACCGGTTATGGGACCCATGGTCTACGGCGCGGCATATTGGGCGGTCTCCGAGGGCGACGCCATGAACGTTATGGGGTTCGACGACTCCAAAGCGCTGTCGGCCGAGAGCCGCGAGCATCTCTTCGAAAAAATGAAAAGCACTTCGCAAGTTGGGTGAGTAGTCTTGCGGCTGTGACTGAGGCGCGTCTGTAGCTGAGTGTGAACTCTGACGGCGCCAGGTGGATGGTGCGCGTGATCTCCGCCGCCGAGATTTCCAACCACATGCAGCTCCAGACCAGCAACCTTAACGAGATCTCTCGCAGTGCAGCCATTCAGCTGATTAAAGAGGTCCAAGCCAAGGGCGTGAATGTCAAACAGGTCTTTGTGGATACAGTGGGCGACCCTAAATGGTACCAGACGTTCCTGACCAAGCACTTCAATGGAACCATCACGTTCCGCGTCGAAAAGAAGGCAGATAGTCTGTTCAAGGTACGCACCTGCAGCGTTGTCAGAGCTTGTAAAGCCTACGTAGATGAATCATTACCACTGCTGCTGCTGTAGGTTGTCAGTGCTGCTAGTATCGCTGCCAAAGTCACTCGCGATCTGATCGTGTCCGATTGGAAATGGGAGGCGCCGCATCTGGACCTGCCCAAGTCGTTTGGCTCTGGCTACCCAAGCGATCCCAAGTACGTGGGGCTATTGGGATGAGAACGACGTGACTCGTGGTCTAATGAGTCTCGTGTTTATTCCAGAACCAAAGCCTGGCTGGAGGAAAACCTCGACTCAGTGTTTGTCTACCCCAACATTGTGCGTTTCAGCTGGGGGACCATCGAGCCACTGCTTACGAGGGCCTGCAAGGTCGAGTGGCCACACGATAAGGAGCTGGACAAGGTACGACTAACCCACCATCTCCTCCGTAAACACGTGCTCACCACGTTCTCCACAGGCGTCAGCGCCCGTTGGCACGCAGTCCATCACGTCTTTTCTGCAGGCGGCCAAATCATCGGCCACATCTGCACCCGCTAACTGTCGTGCCGAATACTTTCGTCAGCGGCAGCTGCACGACGTTACCGACCTTTAAACGTCGTCTCCTCTCCTCGCCCGTTCCTTTCCCCTCCACTCCGTCTCCTCTCCCCTTCCATAATCCTAAAGACTCTTTTGTAGATTACAATGTACCGTGCATTGAATGCATCATTTATCATTTCTGGTTAAACAGTAAAATGGATACGGCTAGGAAAATTCAAGGTCCGAATGGGTCCCTTGAATGTGCCCATTGGTCTTCTGACTTGATCAAGCATGACAGTGGAGGGATGGCGATTTGTCTCCATGGTTTTGCGTCCAGTGCGTTATCTCAGATGACACATATTGAGTTTTTAAGTGAAATGCTGCGATGACTCAACGACGAAAGAAATGTGTGTTTAAGTTGCGCACCCGTAGGCCGTTGGATGTTCTTGATGAAATCGCGAGCTGGTTACATTCATTTTTCCTCTCGTGACACAACCAGAACGCAGATGTCCATGAAATTTGAGTATCCAGTGGTGAACCACTAGGTTGAATGCTGACGCTGGGGTCGCAAACAGAAGTTCCCTCACGCGACACTAGTCCGCCCTTGACCTGTCAGTCCATCAGGTCCACGCCACTGCTTCATTTCCTCTGGCCATGCGCCTTGATTTGAATCCAGTGCCGCCTTCGACTCCGATTACGAGCTCTGGCCTGTGGAGATCGGCTTCTGCCATGCTCTTTTCGGCTTCGTGCTGTGGCAGGTCGCTCAGTGGTTCTACAACCAGATCTCCATTTCGGACATGCAGCGCAAGTCCACACAGCTCAAGCTCCCGCCGTACTCGCTGCCTGTGCTAGGAAGCACCATTCGGGCCATTGTGTGCACGCACTGTACCTCGACATGGTCACGGACCTCATGGAGCTGTTCGAGAACCGGTCGTTCGGCGTGTTCGTGGTCGGCGCCCCAGACAATATCTTCGTGAGCACGCCTGAGATGTTCGAAGTCGTGCTCAAGACCCAGTTCGAGTGCTTCAACCGTGGCTCGTTCTTCCGCGACAACGTGCATGATGTGCTGGGCGACGGCATCTTCGCAACCGATGGAGCCACGTGGGTCCAGCTCCGCAAGACATCGAGCAATCTCTTCTCCATGAACGCACTCCGAGAAGCGATGGTCTCGAACGTGCACAAGCGCATCCCAGTGCTCTTTGACGTACTCCAGCGCAGCGTGGAGGCCATTCTCTTCGTGCATTTTGTCCGTCCTGCGTGGCTCTGGAAATCCATGCGATGGCTCAATATCGGTCGAGAACGGAAGCTCAAGGCATACGTCAAGACTGTGAACGACGTGGTGCTCGGTATCATCTCGAAATCGCTTGACCAACAATTTCTTTCGCAGCAACCAGAAGAGACCAAAGCGCCTCCCATTGGCAGGAACATCATATCACTCTTCTTGGACAACGTGAGCAACGATCAAGGCGGAGAGATCAACCCCACGATCCTACGCGACATCGTTCAACTTCTTGCTCGCAGGTCGAGACACAACGGCGGAGGCCATGAGCTGGTTCTTCTACTTGCTCAACCGGTACCCAGAAGTGGAGAGGAAGATCCGAGAAGAACTGGCCGCCAAGATCCTAGCGTTGGTCTCGAAAGAGATCACAGCTCCGACCATGGACCAGACAGCGCCGCTTGTGTACCTCGAGGCCGCTCTCAAGGAAACTCTAAGACTCTATCCGTCTGTACCAGCCAACTTCTGCCAGGCCAACAGAGATATCGTGCTCTGCGACGGCACGTTCGTCAAGAAGGGAGCGTGCGTGGCCATGTCTTCCTACGCCATGGGTCGATCGGAGCTCGTTTGGGGCGTGGATGCCAAGGTGTTCAACCCCATGCGCTGGATCGACCCAGAGTCCGGTCGGCTTAGACCCGTCTCGCCGCTCAAGTTCTGTGCGTTTGGAGCTGGTCCACGTCGCTGTATGGGCGTCAGCATCGCCATGAACGAGCTCATGATCGTCACAGCCAGCATTCTCGCTCGCTTCCACTTGCAGATGCTCCTGGACAGCGTGTGACTTACGAGCCATCGATCACACTGCCCATGAAGAACCCACTGCTCATGCGTGTACAGCCTCTTTGACAGAGATCAATGCTTGTGTGCACGTGACAATCTGTCAGAGTAGAGTAGCAGACTGTTCTGAGAGCTCAAAGGCAGGCTCTCGGAATGCAATTCGAGCACTTTGTCCACGATAATCTCAGTGGTTCATGGCCTCATGGACGTCAATTAGTCTCACCATTCCATGGTGATCAGACCAGCACTAGTAATGACACACGAAAGCAGCTGAGCTTGAGGATGACGCCGGTATCAGGATCCATCCGTTCCCTCTACAGACGCCAGTCAGATCATGAGCCCTTGTAGAGCCATTCCCATTCTTCCAATTCCGCTGCATCACGCAAAGCAACGCGATGGACCACGATCTCAACGTCAGCGTCTCCGCGGCTTCTTTCGATGACCTATGGCAAGCAGAGCTCGGCTTCCGCCACGTGTTGCTCGCGTTCCTACTGTGGCCGATAGCGCAGTGGCTCTACTTCCAGCTCACCATGTCAGACATGGAGCGCAGGGCCAAAAGACTCAACATCCCGCCGTACTCGCTGCCAGTACTCGGCAGCACTCTGCGCGCCATCGTGTGCACGCCAAGATACCTCGACATGACTGTGGAGCTCACTGAGCATTTCCGGAACCGGTCGTACGGATTGTTTGTGGTCGGCACTCCCGACAACATCTTCGTGAGCACACCCGAGATGTTCGAAGACGTGCTCAAGACCCAGTTCGAGTGCTTCGACCGCGGCTCGTTCTTCCGTGAGAACATGTTCGACATGCTTGGCAATGGCATCTTCTCGGCTGACGGAGCTGCGTGGGCCCAGTTGCGCAAGACAGCATGCAATCTCTTCTCCATGAACGCATTGCGAGACGCCATGGCCACCAGTGTGCACAAGCGCATCCCCGTGCTCTTCTACGTGTTCCAGAGAGCCATTGAGGCTGACAAGCCCATGGATCTGGTCAAACTGCTCAACAAGTTCACGATGGAAGTGTTCGCAGAGATCGGCTTTGGCGTGGATCTGGGCTGTCTGGACACAGCAGAAGACCATTCGTTCCAGAAGGCCTTCGACACTGCGCAGAGCATTCTCTTCCTACGGTTTATCCGTCCTGCGTGGCTCTGGAAGACCATGCGATGGCTCAATCTCGGTCGCGAGAAGGAACTCAAGCCGTACATCCAGGCTATGAACGATCTGGTGCTTGGCATCATCTCGGAATCGCTTGAGCAGCGGACAGCAATGCACAACCAGCAGCAGCAGGCGTCAACGAACAAGAACCAGACGATCCGTGGCTCCGAGAAAAACATTGTGTCGCTCTTCCTGGATAACGCTAGCAATGACAACGGAGAGGAGATCGATCCCACGCACCTACGCGATATTGTCATCAGCTTCATGCTCGCAGGCCGAGACACGACAGCACAAGCCATGAGCTGGTTCTTCTACTCACTCGACCAGAATCCGCACGTGGAGAGCAAGATCCGTGAAGAGCTGACTGCCAAGATCCCAGCGTTGGTCACGAAAGAGATCACAGCTCCCACGATGGACCAGGCCGTACCGCTTGTCTACCTCGAGGCAGCGCTGAAAGAGACGCTGCGACTCTATCCCTCGGTGCCTTCCAACTTCCGCCAGGCCAACCGAGACACTGTGCTTTGCGACGGCACGTTCGTCAAGAAGGGGACGTGCGTGTCCATGTCAGCCTACGCCATGGCCAGATCGGAGTGCGTCTGGGGTGTGGACGCCAAAGAGTTCAACCCCATGCGCTGGATCGAACCGGAATCTGGTCGTCTCAAGTCTATCTCCTCCTTCCAGTTCAGCGCCTTTGGAGCAGGCCCTCGACGCTGTCTGGGCATGAATCTGGCAATGAACGAGCTTAAGATCGTGGCTGCCAGCATTCTGGCCCGCTTCCGTCTGGAGCTGGAGCCTGGCCAGCAAGTGACGTACGTGCCTTCCATCACTCTGCCGATGAAGAATCCGTTGCTTGTGCGTGTGAAAGCCATTTGAGATAATACATGCTGGTGACGTTGCCTTCATGAGATGTAGGACTGAGTTGCGGAGTCTCCATGGTCATATCTTGAGACGGAGACCATGATGATGAGGCCAGCACAAACAGCTCATCCCATCATTGCATGCTTAGTAACAGGAGATGAGCTCTGAGACCGATGATGACGCCGATATTGATCCCCACGATGTTCCCACCGCAGACGCCAGTCCATTCATGACACGTCCTTTGAGCCAACGCCAATGATTCATTCTTTTTGTTCCACGCAAATCCAACAATGCATCACGATCTGAGCTCCAGTATCTCCATCGATTCTGGCTTTGAGCTTTGGCTCGTGGATTTCGGCTTCCTTCATGTTCTAGCGGTCTTCCTGCTGTTGCAAATTATTGTTCAGTGGCTTTACAGCCAGCTCACTATGTCAGACAAGTCTGCAGCACAGAGCATTCCGTCGTACTTGCAGCCTGTACTAGGCCGTACATGGCGCACCATCGCTTTGGGCTCACCAGAAGACGTGATCAAGACCCAGTTCATGGCCTTCGATCGTGACTTCCTGTATGATGTGCTAGGCGACGATAAGCTGCACAAGACGGCTTCCGATCTTTTCACTTCCAACGCGTTGCGCGACGTCATGGTCTCTAGTGTGCGCTCTCGTGTACCCGTTTTCCTTAGCGAACTGCAACGTGGCATGGAGGCCAGTGAACCAATCGATCTGGCCAAGCTCCTTAACAGATTCACCATGGAAGTGTTCGCTGAGACCGGCTTTGGCGTGGATCTGGGCTGTCTGGACTCAGCAGAAGACCATTCGTTCCAGAAAGCCTTCGACACTGCGCAGTGCATTCTCTCCCAGCGGTTCACGCGTCCTGCGTGGCTCTGGAAGACCATGCGATGGCTCAATCTCGGTGTTGACGGGGAGCTTCAGACGTTTCTCACGTCTATGAGCGACCTGGTGCTTGGGATCATTTCCGAATCACTTAAGCATCGTCCAGCGTCGCAGAACCAGACGCCACCGGAAGAAACTACGCCTCGTGTTGCAGGCAGGAACATCGTGTCAATGCTCCTGGACAGCGTGAGCGACGTCGACGGTGGAGAGATGGAGCCTTCGACTCTGTGCGGCATTGTGATGAGCTTCTTGCTCGCTGGACAAGATTCAATGTCACAAGCCATCAACTGGTTCTTTTACGTGCTCAGCCAGCATCCTCACGTAGAAAGAGAGATCCGTGATGAGATCGCTGCCAAGATCCCAGAGTTGCTGGCAGGCGAGATCGCTGCTCCCATCATGGACCAAGTCTCTCAGCTGTATTACCTTGAGGCCGCTGTCGTGGAGACGCTGAGACTCTTCCCGTTTGCTCCGGCCAATAGAGACACTTCACTCTACTACGACACGAGAGTATCAGTGTCCACATATTGCATGACCAGATGGGAGCAAGTCTGGGACATGGACGCCAAGGTCTTCAATCCAATGCGCTGGATCGAACCAGAGTCTGGTCGTCTCAAGCCCCTCTCGCCATCCAAGTTCTGCGTCTATGGAGCTGATTCGCATTGCTGCATGGACATGCCTATTAGCGAGATGAAGATCGTGGCTTCCAGTATTCTGGCCCGCTACCATTTGAACCTTGTGCCTGGACAGCGCGTGAGCTACAAGCCGTTGATTACGTTGGCCCTGAACAACCCGTTGTTTGTGCGTGTTGAGCCTGTCTGATCTGATCCGTCTGCGTCGACTTGGAGTTTGTATCTGAAGCTTGATAGTATCCACTGAATTCCATTGAGATTCCAAATCGCGTGCGTTGTGTATCCGTACAACTATTGAACCACTCATTATGATGACCCAGCCACGACTCAACTTCAAGTATGTCAACGGAGATGCTCCAGCTTCAATCCCTCGCATGTCACCAGCTCTTCTCCCAGCGGTGGCTCCGATATTTGCGCTTTCTGTATGCAGCTAGAGCTCACTTTCGGGTTATCTCTTCCCACGATATCAGCGCAATGTTCCAGATCCTCAACAGCATCGATCGAAGTCTGCAGATACTGGACGCAGTCACCAGCAGTCCATCGTCTCTGCTGGTGCTGCTCTTGATCTTCCTGCTCTTCCAGAGACTCTATGGCTGGTGCACCATGTCGGACATGCAGCGCAAGGCCAACAAGCTCGTGATGTCGCCCTTCGAGCTGCCAATACTTGGCAGCACTCTGCGCGTGATTGCCAACACCAACACGTATCTGGATCTGGTCCTGACGCTCGCCGAGCAGTTTGATAACCACACGTTCCGAGTCAATGTGATTGGTGCGCCGATTGCATTAGTGGCCTCGACACCCGAGCTGTTCGAGGACATCTCCAAGACACAGTTCGAGTGCTTCGAACGCGGTCCGTACTACTGCGAGAACGTGCGCGATCTCATGGGCAACGGCATCTTCACCACTGACGGCGTGGCGTGGGTGCACCAGCGCAAGACCGCCAGCAACCTCTTCACCATGAACATCCTGCGCGAAGCCATGTCCACCAGTGTCAAGAAGCGCGTGGTCGTGATGACGCAGATCTTACAGCGATCACAGACCAGTGGTCAGCCTATGGATCTGGCCAAGCTGCTCAACAAGTTCACCATGGAGGTGTTCGCAGAGATCGGCTTTGGTGTGGACCTGGGCTGTCTGGACACAGCAGAAGACCATACGTTCCAGAAGGCCTTCGACGCCGCCCAGCGCACCATCTTCATGCGCTTCATCCGCCCTGTCTGGTTCTGGAAGACGCTGCGTTGGCTCAATGCCGGGCGAGAGCGAGAGCTCAAGCAGCACATGCGCGTGATCGACGATCTGGTCTATAGCATCATCAACGAATCGCTGGAGAAGCGAGGCTTGAGAGGCCAGAGCCAAGGCGGCAGTTGGATGGACCGCAACATTGTGTCGCTGTTCCTGGACCATAGCGCCGAGCCTGAGGCCGAGATCGACCCTGTCTTCCTACGAGACATCGTGGTCAACTTCCTGCTCGCTGGACGCGACACCATTGCGCAAGCCATGAGCTGGTTCTTCTACGCGTTGAGTCAGAATCCGCATGTGGAAGCCAAGATCCGCCAAGAGCTGCAGACCAAGCTGCCTGAGCTGTTGTCAGGCGAGCTGCAAGCCCCCAACATGGACCAGGCGTCGGAGCTCTTCTATCTGGATGCAGCTCTGAAGGAGACGCTAAGACTCTATCCGTCGGTGCCGTCCAATTTCAAGCAGGCCAAGCACGACACAGTGCTCTGCGATGGCACGTTCGTCAAGAAGGGCACGTGCGTGATGACGCCGTCGTACGTTATCGGCCGGACCAAGCACGTCTGGGGAGCCGACGCCACGGTCTTCAATCCCATGCGGTGGCTAGACCCAGAGACCGAGCGACCCAAGCCCATGTCACCATTCCAGTTCCACGCCTTTGGCGGCGGCCCGCGTCGCTGTCTGGGCCTGAATCTGTCCATGAACGAGATGAAGATCGTCACAGCCACGCTGCTGGCTCGCTTCCGTCTGCAGCTGCTGCCTGGCCAGCACGTGACGTACGATCCGTCCATCACGCTGCCCATGAAGAACCCGCTTCTGGTGCGCGTCGAGTCAGTTTAAGACCATAATTCCACTTGAGAACACTGCAGTTCACTCTTCTCTCTGGCTGCATCATCAGCGGACGCCATGGAACGCGTCTGAGTCACGCCTTGGTCTATTCATTCATCCACTCGCGCTCTCATGAGTGCGACTGCAGCGTTCCTTCGGTTCGCAATAGAAGCGGGGAACATCGTGGTCATCGCCTTGATCCTGCATCTCTGGAAGCACCGGTGTTCGTGTTGCAGACCGCCTCCGTCTTTAACGCCGCGCTCTCGGATGGACAGCACAGACAGCTTTCCCTCCACCGACACGTACAGCTCGGACGTCGCGTTCTCTCCGCAAGAAGAGCAATGAATAAACTGTCTGTGCGCGAGGTCTTGAGCAGCTTCCTTCAAGAGGTTCGCGTACACTCTGCTGAGGTCAATCCAGTGCTCAGTTGCGTCCACAGGACGACAAAGCTCATCAACGGCCTTTGATGCGCCAGCAAATCAAATAGAAGCCCCACATCTTAAATCGAGCGCTCTATACACATTTGTAGAGGACCCTCGTGGCACTGATGCGTGAATTCTGATGGAGCCATTCGACGAGGGGGAGATGGCCACCAATTGCGGCTCCTGTCATCACATGCATGTGGCCCGTCGTTCAGTCATACTTGTTGCAATTGGCCTTTAATGCAATTGGCCTACAGTGACACACAGAGGACGTCTGGAAAGCTCTCACTCGTCCGACGTTTGGTCAAAACGGGTTGCAGTTTAAGAAATTCCAAGTGATTCGTTAGCAGCCACCAGAGCATTTCCAGGTCGCCGCGCTCACTCGCGATGGCCACACAATCGCTTGTGGATCGAACGTTGTACTGTACTGGTCTTGGTTCTGATGCAGCCACTTCATGAACTCCAGATCAGATCGCTGCAGGTTTCCTGAGCACGACCACTTGGACGTTCCACTCAGTTGGTGATGGTTGGATGCGCCAAAACAGCTTCACGGATGTCACCGTGCCAATCAAAAGGCAACAAAATAGGGTGAGTGATGGTTGTCTACCATCACTCCCAGTCATTTCTTCAATCCGTATTTATTGAACCATCAGAGGTGTATTCTGTGATCTAATGACCAAGTAGTCAGATCCGCATCATCATGCTGCTCGGTATTCTTTTTCCATATTATTGAATGGCTCGTGACTGATTCCGCTGTCCATTGGATCCCTCTGATGATCACACGAGATCCGGATTCAGCTCAATCCGCTGGGTCTTCATTCTCAATTGACCCACGACGTGCGCAACATCTTCCTTCTCTGGTTCTCCAGCGTACGCGTACCTGACTCTTCGCCCATGTTGACAAGGTCTTTGATCCAAACTCACGAATAGAACAGCCGCTCGCTGTTGCTGCCTTTGGTGCCCATAACTTTGTGGCAGGCTGGCAAGTGGCTCTACAGGCGGCACACCAAGTCAGACATGGAGCGTGAGTCCAAGCCGCTGCCTCTGGCTCCGTACGCTCTACCGATCCTGGGCAACACGCTGAGCGTGATGTGGCACACGTCCGACTTCCTCGATGCGCTCGTGCAGGTCACTGAGTTCTTCAAGGGCCGCTCGCATGGACTGAAGGTCGTCGGATTGCCCACCAGCGTGTTCGTGAGCTCTCCAGAGCTGTTTGAGGACGTACTCAAGACCCAATTTGACTGCTTCGACAAGGGCCCGCACTTCCGAGACGTGCTAGGGGACTCTCTGGGCGAAGGCATCTTCGCTGTTGACGGAGCCAAGTGGAGAAGATCGCTAACGCTCTCTTCACCACAAACGCGCTGCGAGATGCATGGATTCCGCCGTTAAGCGGCGCATTCCGTTGCTGTGCGAGGTGCTGCAGCGTGGAGCCAACTCGGGCACATCAGTGCCTTTGAACCAGCTCATGCATCGCTTCACGATGGATGCGTTTGCGGATTTCGGCTTTGGCGTGAACCTGCACTGCCTCACACGAGGAGAGGACCATCCGTTCGCTTGTGCACTGGAGCGAGTGCAGGCCACTTCGTTCCTGAGATTCACTCGCCCCGGCTGGATCTGGCGCGCGATGCGCTGGCTCAACATCGGACGGGAGCGTGAGCTTAAAGATTCGGTGCGAGTGATTGATAATCTCATTTACAGCATCATCGCAGAGGCCATGGAGCTCCAGAACAAGTCAGAGACGCCCAAGAAGAAGACCGATGTCGTGTCGCTGTATCTAGAGCGCATGAAGAAGGATCCGGAGATCGAATTCGATCCTGTCGGACTGCGTGATTTCGTGGTGAACCTGCTGGTCGCTGGTCGCGACACCACGGCCCAGGCATTTAGCTGATGCTTCTATGAGCTGAGTCAGCATCCGGAGATAGTAGAGAAGCTGCGTACAGAGCTAAAGGACAAGCTTCCGGGGCTCGTCTCGAGTTGGATTATGGTGCCGACCATGGACCAAGTGGCTCCACTTGCCTATTTGGAAGCCATTGTGAAGGAAACGATGCGTCTTTACCCAAGCGTACCGACCAACATCAAGCAGGCGAATCGCGACACCGTGCTCTGCGACGGCACGTTCGTCAAGGCTGGCACCACGGTCACCCTGGCGGCCTATGCCATGGGCAGACTGGAGAGCGTGTGGGGGCCGAGCGCCAAGCAGTTCGATCCGGAGCGCTGGATCGACCCGGAGACTGGCAAAGTCAAGCATGTCTCTGCTTACAAGTTCAGTACCTTTGGCGCCGGCCCACGCAAATGCGTCGGCTTGCACTTGGCCATGACGGAGCTTAAGATCGTGCTGGCCAGCGTCCTGAGCAAATTCGACTTTGAGCTGGAGCCTGGATCGCATGTGACCTACAAGCCTTCGGTTACGTTGTCCATGAAGCACGAGCTGTTCATGCGTGTGAGTCCTGTTTGAATCCACAGGCTTTGTCGTAAATGTCCAAAGACCCAAGGAGCGCATTGGAACTCTCCTTTGGCTCAAGAAAGCGCATCTATCGCTAGTTAGCAGATCGTAATACTACAGCCATTGTGAATTGCAGTTTGATATTACTCATTCCCGTACAACCAGTCCGGACTTCTGTGTGTTTGTGGTCTTCAATGGACCTCTGCTGCTGCTGATGTCCCCTCAAATGACGCCCAGACTCTGGATCTGACATGCTGAGGCAATAATTCCCACCACTCACAACGTATTTAGCCATGGATCTGCCCACATCAGCTCAAGCAGGTCCGCTATCTGTCGTGATGGAGTTCAAATCAGCTGCAGCTCTTCTGGTCGTAGTGGTGGTCTATGGCCTCTATAGCTGGCGATGCGCTAGATTCAAATCCAATCCTAAGCTTCAATCACGAGCTCTGCCTTATCCACCAGACAATTTGCCTCTCATTGGGGATACGCTCAACGCACACACGACTACCTCGATGCGCTCGTGATGCTGGCAGAACACTTTAACGGCCGTCTCCATGGCCTGAAGATCCTGGGCCAGCCGCCTGGCATGGTCGTGAGTCGGCCGGATCTGTTTGAAGACATCCTAAAGACCCAGTTCGAGACGTTTGACAAGGGCCCGTTCTTCCAGGACATCATGGGCGATCTGCTGGGCGACGGCATCTTCGCAACTGATGGAGTCAAGTGGATGCACCAGCGCAAGACAGCCAGTCATTTGTTTTCCATCAACACACTGAGAGATGCCATGGCTAGAACCATGCACAGTCGAATTCCAACAGTTCACGCTATCTTCCAAAGAGCCGCAGCGGCAAAGGAGCCGTTGGGACTGATCAAACTGTTCCACCGCTTCACGATCGGCGTGTTTGCTGAACTCTGCTTTGGTATTGAGCTTGAACACCTTGACGCGACACAAGACCATCCGTTCGCGGTCGCAGTAGACGGGGCTCAACGCATTTCTTTGCTGCGGACTCTGCGTCCGTTGTGGTACTGGAAAGTCTTGCGTTGGCTGGATGTTGGTCGAGAACACGAACTCAAGCAGCACTTGCGAGTCATTAACGCCACAATCTACGACATCATCTCCAAGTGTCTTGACAGACGAAGCAATCAAGACCAGCCATTCGTCCATGACAGTCAGAAGAAGACACTGATCTCCATGTTCATGGACGCCATGAGCCAAGAAAATCCAGACTCAGAGCTGGATCCGGTGTATCTACGCGATATCATGGTCAATTTCCTCATCGCAGGACGAGACACGACGGCTCAGGCCTTGGCCTGGTGCGTCTTTGCTGTTCTAGAGCATCCACATGCGAGGACCAAGATCCAAGAGGAATTGCGGGTCAAGCTGCCAGATCTCGTGACTGGAACCATCGCAGCTCCTTCGATGGAGCAGGTAAACCAACTCGTGTACTTGGAGGCCGTGCTGAAAGAGGCACTGCGTTTGTATCCATCCATTCCAGCGAATGTCAAGATGGCCAACAAGGTCACTGTGCTGTCTGACGGCACGTTTGTCAAGGCCGGCACCAGCGTCGCCATCCCAGCGTACGTCATGGGTCGCCTCGAGAGCGTCTGGGGTCCTGATGCCAAGCAATTCAAGCCCGAACGCTGGATTGATCCCGATTCAGGGAAAATCCGACCTGTTTCTGCCTTTAAAGACAACGCGTTTGGTGCAGGACCGCGCAAATGCTTGGGCAAGGCCATGGCGACCACAGAGATCAAGATCTTGCTTGCGAGCATCTTCAGTCGCTTTCAGTTGAACCTCGCCCCGGACCAGAAGATCACGTACACTCCATCGATGACGCTCGCCATGAGTGGCCAGCTCTGCGTCCACGTAGAGCAAGCACCAAGCGAATAAAATCCATTGGCTCATGACTTGTGGACACAGTAAATCAATCTCAACCAGACTCTGGATCTGTTGGATGATCCAGTTTGTCCCTTGGATGGCTTGAGTGACGGATTCAATTGGGCTGACGCAGAGAACAGTTCAGTTCATTCCGCCAAAGAAACAAAGCCACTTCAATTGCTCCGACAGTCATGATCGATGCACTCATTGCATTCACTCTGCTATCAGCGGCTGTTCTCTGGCTTCTCTCTTGTCATCCAACGTCTAGACGAACGCTTCCACATGCGCCATATCGCCTGCCGCTTGTGGGCGACCTCTTCCAAGTCATTACACGCACGGCCGACTATCTGGATGGTCTTGTGTATCTGTCCGAGTGTTTCGACGGCCGCTCGTACTCCATGAGGATCCCAGGCACTCCTCCAGGCATCATCGTGAGCCGCCCAGAACTCTTCGAGGACATTCTCAAGACCCAGTTCGAGTGCTTTGATCGCGGTCCGTTCTTCCGAGACATCCTGGGAGACTTGATTGGCCACGGCATCTTCGGAGTTGACGGGGCCCAGTGGGTTCATCACAGGAAGACATCGAGCCACTTGTTCACTATGAATGCATTGTGTGAGGCCCTGAGTACAACTGTGAGCTCACGTATCCCAGTTTTACTGGAGCTCCTGTCACGTTCAGATGGAGAAGCCATCGACTTGACCAGGCTCTTTAATCGGTTCACTATCGACACGTTCGCGGAGATCGGATTCGGCATCAAGCTCCAGTCGCTTGAGTCAGAAGAGGAGCATCCATTTGTCATTGCGATCGACGGCGCTCAGCAGATCGTGTTCCTTCGCTTTCTGCGTCCTCCGTGGTTCTGGAAGGCCTTACGTTGGCTCAACGTCGGCCGAGAGCGTTGTCTGAAGCAGCACCTCCGAGTGATTGACGACACGATCGTTGGTATCATTTCCCAGACGCTGAAGAAGAATCATCGTCGTGGCACTAGAGACAAGAACGGCTTGGCATGTGGCAAGAAGCACACTCTGATCTCCATGTTCCTGGACAACTGGCAGCTGAGTAGAGACCACAAATGTGATCCCATGCTTCTTCGAGACATTGTCGTCAACTTCCTCATTGCAGGGCGTGATACAACTGCTCAAGCCTTGAGCTGGTGCGTCTATGCACTCAATCAGCACCCGAAAGCAGAGCAAAAGCTTCGCGAAGAGCTCCGGACCAGGCTGCCTGAGCTCTGGGCTGATCTGACTGCCACACCAGCAATGGCTCAAGTCAATCAATTGATCTACTTGGATGCGGTGGTGAGAGAAACCCTGCGCTTATATCCGTCGGTGCCTGCCAACGTGAGGCACGCCACTAGAGACACCGTGCTGTGCGATGGCACATCCGTCAAGGCCGGCACCTGCGTCACCGTCTCAGCCTACGTATTGGGCAGAAGCGAAAGCGTGTGGGGCTCTGACGCGAAGCAGTTCAAGCCTGAGCGCTGGATCGATCCTGAATCCGGGAAAATCGCTCCGATCTCTCCTTTCAAGTTTAACGCCTTTAGTGGCGGCCCTCGCAAGTGTCTGGGCATGGGTCTGGCCACAAGCGAGATCAAGTTGGTGTTGGTGAGTCTACTCAGTCGCTTTCGACTGCAGTTGGCTTCAAAGCAACAGGAGGTCGTCTACGTTCCGTCCATGACGCTGCCCATGAAGCATCCGCTGCTGGTGCGTGCCGAGCCCATCTCTCCTTACTAATCTCATCCCCTTTGCCCTCGGATGGCGCAAATGGGACAGGACGTTGCGTTGTTTGTCCTTGGATGACGTTGGTACCGTTGGGATCTGTTTTAGCTCAATCCATTCGCGTTCTTGCCATGACCTTGTTGACCATCTGGAGCTCTGCTGTTCTCATCCTGTTCCTAGTGTTGCAGCTCCTCGTGCTGCTGGTCGTCTCAGCCTACTGGAGTCTGGCAGTTGTGCTCACGTCCTGGTGTGATGTGGATCTCAAGCTGGCGCACCCGCCGTACCAACTGCCGCTGCTCTGCAGGCAGTTCTCCACACCTCCGACTTCTACGATTGTCTCACATCACTCACTGAAGAATCTGACGGCCAACCGCTTGAGCTCCGTGCCATCTAGCATCTACTTGACCACTCCGAGGCTGCTGGAGGACGTCTTGGTCAAGCAGTTCGACAACTTCGAGCGTGAACCGTACTTCCACGATCTGCTGTTGGACGTACTGGGCGACGGCATCTTCGCAGTTGACGTTGCTGCTTGGATCTACCAGCGCAAGACTGCGATTCACCTCTTCATCGTGGCCGCTCTGCGTGGAGCAGTGGTCACGAGTGTGCACAAGCAGCTTCCAGTGTTGCTTCGCATTTTGCAGAGCAGTGCGAACTCTGGTCTGTCGGTTGGGATGACCAAACTGCTGAACCGCTTCATCATTGAAGCGTTCGCAGAGATCGGCTTTGGTGTAAAGCTCAACGGACTGGATGCGCATGAGGACCATCCGTTCCAAGCTGCGATTGAAGGCACGCAACGTATCAACTTCTGGCGGTCCATACGCCCGGCTTGGTACTGGAAGCTGCTGCGGTGGCTGAATCTTGGGCTTGAACGGCAGCTGAAGAAGGACGTGCAGGTTACAGACGCTATGGCATATCGAACCATCTCGAGATCGCTAGCTTCATCAGCCAAGATATATGCATCGCCTGAAGCGCCCAAAGCCAAGCCGCATCCGGTCTCACTCTTCCTGGACAACGCACGTAAGGGAGAAGCGCAAGCAGACCCGGTTTTCATTCGTGATGTGGTCGTGAACTTCCTGGTCGCAGGTCGAGACACTACAGCTCAGGCGCTGAGCTGGTTCTTCTACTGTCTTAGTCAGCATCCTGAAGTGGAGCTCAACATCCGGAAGGAGCTTGCGAGCAAACTGCTTAAGCTGTTTTCAGGCGAAATCGCTGCCCCGACGATGGACCAAGTGGCACAGCTTGTGTATCTGGAAGCGACTCAGAAGGAGACGCTGCGACTGTATCCGTCCGTTCCCTTGAATATGAAGTAAGCCAAGCGCGACTTCGTGCTCTGTGACGGAAGGCCGGATCCTGCATGATGATTCCTTCTTACGTCATCGCTTCTCTGTTGATGCGTGTGCTGCCACTCAGACCTTGTGCCTAGTTGTTATGGCTATTGCAGAAAAATTGTACCATCATTCTGTCGTAAATGTAGCCATTTGTTTATTTTCAGAACTCGGACTCAGAAAATTCTGAGAACTGATCTCCGAGATACTCTGCTCCCTCGGATGACGCATGACGCCAGCACAGGTTCCAAGAAGCATGAGGCGCTTCATGAGATCGCACTGTAGAGTGCAAAGGTAAGACCGACCGTGATACGCGGTTCCATGACGTTGTCGCGTGTTCGTGGCATGTTGAAGTGGCCCATTCGCCTTACTTAGCAGTTAATGATTCCGTAAGACGCCTTAAAGAGAGCTCCACATTCTCTCGCTCTCATTCCCGCTTTTGCTTCGAAGAAGACGTCGCCATGAGCTTCCAATCGCTGCGTCCGTCGGTCGTGGTCGAGATCTGGGCTCAGGAACTGACTGCACACTCATGGAACAGCATGCTGTTCCTACTGGTGGTCGATCTGCTGACTTACTGGTACGTGGCGCAATGGATCATGAGTTGGTTCATAGGTGCCGAGTCGTCCAAGACGACAGCGTCCAGGGCGGAGCAGAAGCATCGGCAGCTGGAATACCCGCCGGATCACCTGCCAATCCTCGGTGACCTGATTGGCGCCACTCGGCGCTCTGCCGACTTCTATGACTGGCTTGTGGAGCTCGCTGAGCGCTTTGAGAACCGCCCGTTCGCTATGCATGTGCTGGGCACGCCCCCAGGGATCTTCCTCAGCACACCCGAGCACTTCGAAGACGTGCTCAAGACTCACTTTGAGAGCTTCGAGAAGGCGCCGATCCACCACCGCAATCTGGGCGATCTATTGGGCGACGGCATCTTCGCAACGGACGGCGCCAAGTGGGTGCACCAGCGCAAGACTGCGAGCAACCTGTTTACAATGAACACACTGCGCACGTCCATGGCGTCAGTCGCGCATAAGAACATTGACGTGATGAATCGCATCTTGGAGCGGTCGGCTGCCACTGGGGAGCCGCTGTCAATCGTCAAGCTCATGAGCAAGTTCGCGCTCGAGACGTTCGCAGAGATCGGCTTTGGGATCCAATTGGGCTGTCTGGAATCACCCTACAACGAGTTCGAGCACGCGTTCGACACGTCATTGCGCATTCTGTCGTCCCGCTTCATCCGTCCCGACTGGTTCTGGTCCACCATGCGGTTCTTCAACCTGGGCCTTGAAGGCGAACTCAAGCACCACATCCAAGTGATCGATGAAGCCGTGCTCTCCATCATCTCGCAGTCCATCGAGAACCGAGAGATGGCGAGACAAAACAAGCAATGGGAGCCTGCTGCTGCATCCAAGTGGACCACCAGCCAAGAGAAGAACCTCGTGACGCTGTTCCTGGACAACGCCAGTAACGACAGCGAAGACGAGATCGACCCGGTTTTCCTGCGCGACATCGTTGTAAACTTTGTGATCGCTGGCCGTGACACGACAGCGCAGCTAATGAGCTGGTTCTTGTACTGCCTTAGCCAGCATCCACACGTAGAGGAGAAGATTTGCGAAGAGCTCCGGCTCAAGCTGCCAGAGCTCATGGCTGGAGAGATTTCGGCCCCTACAATGGACCAGGTCGCACACCTCACGTACCTGGAAGCCGCATTGAAGGAGACGCTTCGCTTGTATCCCCCAGTACCCTCCAATATGAAGCGAGCTGTTCGTGACACAGTGTTGAGTGACGGCACGTTCGTGAAGGAAGGCAGCGTGGTGGTTTACACGTCCTACGTTGTGGGCCGTATGGAGAGTGTGTGGGGAGTCGACGCCAAGATCTATAAACCGGAGCGCTGGATAGACGTTGAGACCGGTAAGCTCATCCCAGTGTCAGCCTTCAAGTTTAGCACATTCAACGCTGGCCCGCGCATGTGCCTGGGCATGAACATGGCCATAACCGAGACCAAGATTGTGATGGCCAGCGTGCTCAGCCGGTTCCATTTGGACCTCGTACCAGGCCAGCACGTCACGTACGGCAGCTCAATCACGCTTCCGGTCAAAGGACCGATGCTCATGCGCGTCGTTCCCGTGGCCCAGCCCACGCAGCGTGAAAAACTGAAAGTGTAGCCATGTTGACTTGCTTATGTTGCCGAAAGCGCGAATGCGCAACATAATGGTGGTTTGAATTTCAGCCAATCAACGCCAAGATGAGCTGTTGGTCCAATTCGCAGAGGACGGACACCATGCGGGCGAACGCTGGGCTGTGCATTGTACGTCAGTCTGCGTGACTGCTGTTGGCTTATGGATGCAGATGATGCGTCTAAAAGACGACCAAAGGGCTTGTCTTTAAGTTGTGAAGAGCTTATTCGCTGTTGTTTGCTGTGTATTTGGCTAGATTGGTTCCAAGGTGACGCTTGTGCCGTATGAGAAGCAGCACGTGGCGAAGTACCATGGCTGGATGGCCGATCCGTGGATTCTGGGTGCGTAGCAGCCACCACAGATAAACATATGGGGATGGCCTAATGGTACGATCGCGATTGTGCTGCAGAGATGACGGCGTCAGAGCGGTTGACTCTGGAGGAGGAGTATGCCAACCAGCAATCCTGGCGAGAGGATCCCAAGAGTAGATCGCTCTGGAGATCGCACTGAGGGCAGTAGAGCTCTGTCGTCTCACTTGCTGTTTGGTGTTATGTCGTAGAGTGCACGTTCATTGTCTTGGCGAAAGACTCGGCCGGTGATGAGTCCGATTACTCGAGCCAAGGCGCCATCGATCGTACGTTGGAACTCTACCGAATGGCTGATGGGAGTCTGTGCAAGTGGCTAAAGCTCCTTTTGACTCTGTTAGGAATGGCTGGTGATGTCAATCTGTTCTTCAACGACTACGAGGACCCTCTGGCCTGCGAGATCGAAGTCATGATCGCAGAGCCCAAGTACAGACGCCACGGCTTTGCGCAGGAGGCTGTGAAGCTCCTCATGGCGTACGGTGAGGACATCCTTCTTGCTTTGTCGATGCAAAAGACAAAGAGAGCTGATCGTTTCTGTCCTGTGTCTAGCTTCGTCGGAGCTCCATGTCACCCGCATCTACTGCAAAATCAACGAAGAGAACCACGCTTCGCTAGGACTCTTTAACAGGTTCGTGCTGGCAAACATCAACTCTGTCTATCTGTTCTTAATCCGTGTGTGGCACAACGATAGACTCGGCTACAAAGAATGCAACTACGTGGCCGTCTTCCAGGAGTACGAGCTGGAGATCACACCGAAGGATTACTGGACTGAGATTGTCGACGACGTCCTGGCCAAAGCGGTTCTTCAACGGGACCAACGACTACAGTAATAATAGCTTCGCTGAGTCTAGTCGAGCAATTGAAACGCTTTGGAGTGGCCAGTGGTCGTCTTCATCACTCGTGATCTATGCGCAGGCATGCTCCCCAGGAACGAAGTTCGAATTTTAGGACGTGATGGTCGCCGAGTGTACGAATTGGATGAAGTAAGGCACTTGGCTCGTTGTGTGAGATACAGAGCTAATGCCCCATGTGACAGATCCCGGTGGATTTTAAAAATGGACGACGCAGATTCGAAGCTGAGAGACCGACTACTGTTGGCGCACAGCGGAGGCGCGAGCATGTCGGCAACGGGTTTTCGGCTGCCACTGCGAGCTACTTCCCAAGAATCCGCGAGGGTCAGCCGGTCCGTGATGTACGAGAGCAGAAAGCCAAAAACTTGAACGCGACTGCGATCGGCGCTATCTCCAGTAAAAACGGATGCTCAGAGACCCGAACGCCGCCACCGCATCGTCGGAGACGACAGTTTGCCAGCACTGACACTGCTCGTGACAGTGAGAAGCCTGACAAGATGAAGAACCCCACGTCCATTTCCATGAACTTGGGTAATTAAGGTTTGATTCTTACGAGATAGAACGTTTGATTGAGGTGGCTAACACCTCTCCACAGACAAGGAAGGGATGGAGTCAATGCGCTGTGCCTTTGAAAAGCACGGCGCCCTGGGCGAAGAAGCGTTCGTGGCAGAAATGCTCGCTCAATTTGAGTCACGAAAGCAACTGGATCACAACCAGCGTGTAAGATACTGCATTGATGCTGAATTGCAGAGCTAAAGCGTGTTCTCATTCCATGTGGAATCAGGTCGACACCGTGCGCGATCTGAGCACTCTGTTCCGTCATGCTGATCTTCGCTCTTGCGGTCGGATGACGTGGCTTGACTTTAGCACGTTTCTCTCGCGAAACCTAGGTGAACATGCTAGACTTCAGCCACTAGTACTTGCCAGTGGCTCTTACTGAACGCGTCACGAACATTGTGCTCCAGACGTCCGTATTGCTGTTGATACCGAAGTCATCAAAAAGGTGACACCTGCATCAATGCACTAGCGTATCTCCTAGAAACTACTGACACAATTACAGTACCAGTCGTATCTTGCTCCTGGCCCAATGAATATGACTTCCGAAGTGCTTGGAATGGTAAGCCAGTAGTTGTACATATTCGCCACTCTCTGCTTCTCATTGCCATCGCCTAGTTCTATTTCGCTGACGTGAATGAAGTCCTCCTTCACGACAACACAAACAAAAGCTTCCAAATGCTGGATGCGTCAACAAACTCTGTCGTACGGAGAGCCCCGATTTCAAGGTAAAGCAATACGCCTCTCACGATGACGCTTGCCTGTCTACTCACTGCTTTGATTCGATAGCGTGGACCAGCGCAGTAGCCACATCTTAGATGCGCTGTATTCCCCATTTGGTCGATACGTGATCACAGCATCGACATCTCCTGTCATATCACTCTACGATGTCGATCGGCTCCAGATTCGCCAGGTAGTCGTCCTCATTGCTCATTACAGCGTCAAAGCTCATTGTTTACGTGTGCTGGTCTAGCAAATACCGACCATTGCTGTGCAGATAGCACTGGCAATCTCCTCTTGGACGCCGACATCCCCAACTCTGTTCTCGTCATGTACAAGCGGTCAGGTGCACATGTGGGACCTCGATTCACTTTCGTGCTTGCACTCTTTTTTCCACGAGGGCCACGCAATAATGTCCGATATTGAAGTGATCGAGTCCATGCACATGCTCGCAAGCGCATGTTACGACAGCAAGATCTACCTTATGGACCTGAACGTAGGCCGTGTGACCAAGACACTCGTTGGCCATCGCAAAGGTGTATCTCTGCTGAAATACAGCGCCGAGCAGGGCTATTTGATCAGCGCAGGTCTGGAACACACGCTGCAGATCTGGAATCCGCACGTGGAACAGCAGATTGGGTCCTTGACGGGTCATCATGAAGAGCTGATTGGACTAGAAGTGTCTGCAAATTCAAACCAAGTGATCACAGCTGATAAGAGTGGCATGATCAAGATCTGGGACTTGCGCAAGTTCGCAGAAGTGCAAACGATCACGGCTGAGTTCTACATCAAAGGCGGTACCCATCAACGAAAGCGACCTATGAGCTCCATGTGCTACATCGCCGGCGAGAAGCGCATTGCAATCGCCCATTCCAGTATATTCTTCTTGGATCCATCGCCGACGCTTCCAGGCTTTGGGGATACCGTGGAAGTTGAAAACACCAATGCGATGAGCCCAGGAGTTCAAGCAGATAATGAAACGCTGGACACACAAGAAGGCGTGACGCCCATTACGATGATGTACAGTGCCACCAGCGACTCTTTTATCGCATTCACAGGCTACGAGATCAAGTTTTGGGACGTCCATACTGGACGATTGGCTCGATCCATTGCGAGTCGAGTTGGCTCGGAGATGACGAGTGCGTGTGCAGTCGACAATCACTTCTCCTGCTATGTAGGGACGATCAACGGCACGATCGCTCGCTTGATCCTGCCAAGTGGTGCTGTTGTGATCCGAAAGAACATTCACCAGGTCGAGGTGACTGTCATCAAATGGATCTCGACGACTCGCAAGGTCGTCTCGGGCGGAGTCGACGGAAACGTCTTCATCTTGCACGCAGACACACTGGAGATCATCCACTCGCTGAACCACTGGCGAGGCGTGCAGAGCTCGTGTACAGCGTATCTTCATGAGGCAGCGACATCGCGAGAGAATGGGATATATGAAGAGATGACGTACTCGATTCCGTCGACACTTCGCACTTTTTTCTTTGGCAATGAGATCGACCGTCTCACGAGAATCTTCTGTGAGGTGGACCGTTCGGGTTGTGGCTCCATTCCGCTGTCAAGAGTGCCTCATATCTTACAGAAGGTTTTTCCCGGAGCTGTGTCATCTTCTTCGCCTTCGTTTCGTGTGAGACCGTATATCAGGCGACATGGATCGATGGTAGCGGAGTCTACAGTAGCTGTAGCCGCAGAAGGCGATCAGATGCTGACATTTGCAACGCTTCTAGAAGTTTTGAAAGACTTTATTGCAGGCAAACGCGATGCGATTCATGGCATGATGGAGCCCATGGCCACTGTTTCTTGTCTGGACGTGCACGACACACTGCTGACTCTTGTCACTGGCTCGTCAACAGATCGATCACTGTGTATATGGAACGCTAAGAGTGGCAGGGTCATGGCTCAAGAGAGCAGCACGTCCATCCACCAGGTCGGTCATGCGACGCTCCAGATTCTGTATCTGCGGCCATATCCGTGCTTCATATGTCTTGAAGAGAACAGCAATCAGCTCTCGCTCTGGGCCAGCGCTCCCATGCCGCCAATGTTCATGCACTCGCATGCGTTTCTGCTGAGCATGAGCCATAGCATTGACCAGACACCGTCATCCAAGGCTTTCGTAACGCAGCTTCCAAGACCAAACGATCAGAACGACATGTCCAAGACGAATGCGCCAGCAATTCGGTCTGTAGATTGGCTGGTTGGAGGCCCTGAGAACGACAGACTGCTTTGCGTAGGTGATGAACAAGGTAATTATCTGCTGATGTGGCTCTTGTGGCTGCTTCATTGCTAAGAATTCAATATTGCGTTAGGCTTCCTCTCGGTGTACAGCTTTGCTGATGTCTTCGACCACTTGGAAGCGCTTCAGCGGCGATCACGGCATGATAATCTCTACAGCCCAACCACGGACTCCAAAGGCATGTTGTCATCTTCGCTGGTTGGAAGACAGCATCAGTGGAAGGCCCACAAGCCAATGGCAATTAGAAGCGTAAAAACAGCCAGACTAGGAGAAATCTCGACTTCTGGGTGTTCTACAATAGTAATGACGCTGGTTGAAAACGGAGCGATCTCAGTCTGGTCGCTTAATGGCGAATTGCTTGGCAAGCTCAATGAGCCAGCACCAGGTCAGCCGATGCTAGGAACACCCGACGCAAGAGCTGTGCCCTGGAAGCTCCGTGTGGAGTCAGGAACACAGAAAAATGATCAAAAACATCAGGCGAACGATCTACTAAAGCGCGTTGACGAGCGCCAAGCCAAGAGCAGCAAGGTCGAGGAAAAGCGGAGTGCGCAACCGGTGGCTCGCAGCAATCGAAGAGCTAGTACAACGCGAGAAGATCTGATCATCTCACGCCATCGTTGGCTGCTTGCTCGAGCGCTGCCAACTTATTCAAGCGGAGACTGTGTTGAAGGACGAGTCCAGAATTCGGTGGAGCACACTTGTTAATGATCATAGGATGAACTTTCTCTGTTACTACAAGTCTAGTGCTTAGAGCAAGCACTCGAACCACTTGTTGGGCTTGCGCGCGTTGCTAAAGAGACCGTCGCCGTTGTGGAAGGCTGCGTCGGCGTGGTTAATGGAAGGTCGGTAGTACCGACTGGTGTATGTATCGTTGAAGAGCGAGGTTGAGAGACTGCCTTGGCAGCTTTGGAATTCAACCTGGACGCACAACAAACCGTCAGACAACGAGTATCAAGCGACAATCCATGGCATGCTAACTTACGAGGCCGTCGTTCTTGCTCGAATGGTGAGGAAAGATCCAGCCGCCGAACCAGAGGCCGAGGTAGTCGCTGGACACGAGGCCGGAGTAGCTGTCACCGCACATTGTGGCGTATGAGTACTTGAGGTGGGCAGCCTGGGCTGCCGCGTAGTCGGCATCCATAGCTGGCGTGGCGTACGTCTCGTTTTCGTAGACGATCGAGCGGCGCGAAGTCGAGCCGGGGCATTCGTTGATGAGCGTTCCGAGCTCCTGGAGCACCTGCGAGGTCACAGGGGTGCCGCCGTCGCAGACGCTGCGCTGGAAGTCCGCGGCCTTAGAGCCGTGCAGAGGCCCGCTGATAGCGACCCAGGTCGAGGAAGAGCCCAGCGAGCATTTCTCCGTGGCTAGAGCTCCGGAGACCATGAGCACAGCCATTGAGTGCGACACAATGATGGTGTCTTCGATCACGGTGCCGGTGCTGGAGCTGCTCACTTCCAGTGCCGTGTCACAGACGCGTTGCTGCAGAGAGGCATTGTTCCAGGCGTTGTCCACAGTGTTGAGCATCGCGTACTTGAAGGACGAGCAGCACGGCGCGTGGGCCTCAACGCCCTTGAAGTACGTGTTGCTGTCCTGCAGTCCGGTATCGTTAGCCACATCAATTCCCTGGTAGAAGACGCACGGGCGCTTCACGCCCTTGCACGCGCACGTGGCATCCGCGAGCAGAGCACGACGGGGCGCTTCCGACGGCGAAAGCTCATGCAGACGACGTCGCTGGTTGAACAGACTCGAGGCCTCGCCCGTGAGAATGGCTTCGGCAGTCGACGTGAGTTCAACGGTGCTCTCAGGAAGACTCTCGCACGTCATACCAGAGTCGCTGAGCTTCGGAGCCTCAATGGCCACGGTCTCGCTCAAATAGCTGAACGTCACATCCAGATCTTCACCATAGGCCGTGAAGCTGGCGCCGCTCTCGGAGGCCGAACACAAAACGTAGTCTTCTCCGGCGAACTCCAGCTGGAAGAACGTACCGTTGGCGCATGTGATGTCCTGCGAGGTGTCCACGTGATCTACGGGTGTGGCCGACGCCAGAGCATCCAGGACGTCGTCTACTGGGGGGAGCACGCCAACGGGAAGACACGTCGTGGTCGTAGTCCCATCAGTTCTGGTCACAGAGTAGTACGGCACACGGTCGACCACCGAGAGCGTGTAGGCTTTGCCCGCGTCGTCCTTGAGCGTGGTCTGTCCGTCAAAGAACACGACCTCCGTGCCGTTGCTGTTGTTCGAGACCACTGGGTTCACGTACACGTCAAAGTCGGCGTTGCCATAGACGCTCATGGATTCGCGCTTGAGATGGATGGCCAGATGCATGGACGGATGTGCGGCACTGGCGACGGAGGCCGCCAGAGTCGCGAGAAGAGCGAACGGCCGAGCGATCATGGCTTTCAAGAGAGGACCTGAGCTCTTGAGACGAAATCCGGAAGTGATGGGGAGCGAGTGAGCGCATAATTCGAATTCCATGCTGCAGCCGTGGTGATCACGCGCCTGCTCTGGTGGTTCGAATCCGCAACTCTAAGATGCTCCGAGTGCCACTGGGTGGCCAATAGAACGATTGCCCTTGACATGATGACATGTCACTGAGGATTCTTGTCCCAGAGTGGACATGGACGCGTCACGTTGGTGGATTATGCACCCAAGATCGTTCTGCGTTTCAACGAATCGCACTGTTCTCACCCATTTGTCAAGCGAAGCTGACCTTCAGTCTTTATACGGCTCGGATGGATTACTAAGAGTCCATGGAGTTGGCTCTGTGTGCATTCATTACTGTACGGTGAAGTGTCTACATAGAGAAGGCACTCGGACTCGACCCTGATAGAACGTTCTTATGTACGTGTCGTCGAAGATCTCGACCTACACAGCAGCAAGAGAGTGAAATGCCTGGCGTATACAGCGCATGCATGTATCACCACGCCGTCGTTCTGCTTGAAGTGGTGCGACCACCGATGTAGTCAGCAGACAGCAGACCGGAGAAGCTGTCGCCACACATGGTCGTGGTCGAATACTGCTTGTGGGCCTCCAGCGCAACACAGACTGCACCCTCTCATACGCACCGTCTTCGTAAACCAAGGAATCGAGCGCTTCGCTGCCTGGACGTTGGCGGATGAGCGTGCCCGGCTCTACTGGTACCGCCATTGCAGATGCCACGGTGCCGTGCAGAGCGAGATTCAGGTGGACGACGCGACCACTTCTCTGTGACCAGCGCTCCAGCGACCGTGAGCACAGCCATCGAGTGCGACAGTCTTCCATGACGGTGCCGGAGTTCGAGTTGCTCACTTCCACAGCGATCGCAGACCATCTGCTGCAGCGTATCGTTGTTCCAGCCGTAGTCGACCATGTTGAGGATGACGCACTTGAAGGACGAGCAGCACGGAGCATGGACTTCAAGTACGAGTTGTTGTGCTGCAGGCCACCGTCGTAGGTGATGTCCAGAAGCGCACAGACGCTTCACACCATGTCGAGTCGGCCATCAGAGCTCCTCAGGCGGTGCGAGTTCGTTCGGACGGCGGCGGAAGAGACTCGACGAGTGGCCCGTGCGAATGGCTTTCATAAAGCGGTGTCAGCTCCGTGGTGCTGTCAAAGAGACTCTCGCAAGTTGAGTGCGTGGTTGAGCTCTATAGTGACATGTTACATGGAACCCCACTTTATTAGTGTTAAATCAGTACTCTGAGCTTTGGTATGTGTGGAAGTATTGAATTTAAGTAGATGGAATAACACTAACTATTACAAGTTATCTTCAATAAAGGAAATCAATCCAGAAAATGGAACTGATGGCAAAGATCCGTCGAATTGGTTTGAACAGACAGCAAACTCTCACATCGAAACGCAGAATGGGATCGTAAAAAAATAAATAAATAAAAAACGCACTGGAGCCGAATCAGACCTGCAATCAATAGGCCGATGTACTGTAGCCGGCGGACAGCAGACCCGAGAAGACAACGAAGCAGCAGCGTACTTCTCATGCGCCATCGTGGCAGCTGCGTTAATTTTTCAGCCGCCGTCGCGTTGCTGGCAAGAGCCATACGGTTGATTCTCAAAGTTTACGGGTTGGAGCATCAAAGAAGTGCCGAATAATCAGGGATGGCACCTGTTTTTTTTTTCGATGAAATTCCCATAGTTTTTATCCAGGTTAAAAATCGCAATTCCCTGCGTGTACCGGGTAGCACTCCAATAAATACCGGTTCCTGAGGCTATAACAGGTTTACCGGTAGATTTAGAGTGGCTTTTGTACTAACTGTAAACTTTAGTATAATAGACTGCGGCTTAGAACCAAAGCTCTTGTACCGGTACTAAACTTTAGTACTTTAGTAGACAGTCATTGGGAGTTGAAAGCGTGGGTTGGGAGAAGAGATTTGCGCTGGATCCAACGAATAGCAGACTCTACTTACTCTCGGATCCCGCTGATTTTTTTTTCTGAGGAAACAATCAGCGCTCATCTGCGCTTAGGTAGACAACTGCTGATTACAAAAGCCATGAAGTCATCAATGCACAAGTTTCTTCGCACTCAATATACGAGTCTGGTAGTCTATGGCGATACTAGATGGCGGCAAGAAGGCTGTGAAACTGACGAAAGTCTTCTGCTCCCCATTCGCGTACTTGTGTTTGGGAGAAATCTATCCGTGTCAGCGTCGTGCTGCTCTCCCCTGAACTTGCCTTAACGAAATGCGACGTCCAGATCATCAGGATACAAAGCAACTTTGTAGTGGCGGCAATGAGCTTTGTATTTTTTCATTGTGTGTTCACTCTTCACACTGCATCCTGCTCCGCTACCGATTTTGTACCGGTACGAAAACTCCCGTATTCCCTGATGAACCAACCACGCATGTGGGAACTGTGAGCTCAATTCCCATTTGAAGCACGAAATAATTCTCATACGAATCCACTACTGTAGAGAAGAATGCATGCGAGCGTTCCGAGTTGCGATTCGACTGTGATCTTCTCTTTGATCGCAGTCGACAATCATTGATGGCCAATCTGCGACTGGTCTCAGAGCTCAACTCAGAAGCCAACTGCCAAGTCACAATCAACAATTGCAGTGTCGCACTTAAAGAGTGCAGAATGGCTCCTGGCCCGTGTTTCGGTCCAGCCAGAAGCCATTCTGCACTAGGGAAAGAAGGAGGGAGACCATGAGGACTCACTTGAATGATGCGCTGCTAAGTTTGACGCTAACGCTGCTGGCGTTGACTCTGGACGTCCAGGCCCATGGCATGCACGCCATGCACGAGATGGTCTTCCTGGCGGCCGACTCGTCCTCCTTGTCCACGACCAACAAGTGCCCCGTATGCGGCATGTCCACGGAGGACAACGGCTACGACGACGAGAACTATGTGGAGCTGACCAACGGCCAGCGCGTGTACACCTGCGGCATGGACGCCCGTTCGTTCTCGGACTACAGCTTCGACGTCACGGACACGGCCTATCTGGCGGCCAACATGGCCGAGTTCGTAGTGAACGAGACCAACTCGGACTTCAGCGTGTGCAGCCTCAGCTGCTCCGAGTGCGCGGGCGGGAACCTCACAGACCCGATCTCGGGCGCCAACATAACGACCGACAGCTTTGAGTACGTGTGTCTGACCAAGGGCCAGAAGATCTACTTTGCGTCGACAGCCACCAAGGCTACGTACCTGTCCAACGTGAACCAAGGGCCTCGATACCAGGTGGAGAGCATCATCTGCGAAGGCAAGACCTGCTCAGACGCCACCAACATCACGACGCTCAGCGCTGCGGCCGCCAGTATGGTGCCGTATCTGTCCGCCACTGCCACCGTGGCCAGCGCATCCGGGACCTCGACGTCGTCTTCCTCCAACACGGCGACTAGTTCGGACGATTCGGGCAACGACTTCTGCTCTGGCCAGGGCTCTGTGATGCTCAACGGCTTCCAGTCGTCCATCAACGGCTCGTGCGTGGTGCTATTCTTCGGATCCTGGAGTCTCACGAGCGCTGCCAAGTACTTCTTCGGCTTTATCGGCTGCTTCGCTATTGGGCTCACCAACGAGTATACAGTGCTTGGACGGGAACACGTGCGCCAGGCGCTGCGCAATGGCACCAAGGCCGAGGCCTGGGGCAAGTGGCACAAGCAGCTGAGCAAGATGCTACTGGCACTGATGTACATGACGCAGATGGCGCTGGCCTACTTCGCCATGCTCGTGGCCATGACCTACGAGACTGGGCTCTTCTGCGCTCTACTCGCGGGCTTTGGCTCGGGCTTTGTGCTGTTCAAGAACCTGGACGTGGACGTCTCGAACGAGCGCGGCGCCTGGCGCTTCATGGATTCGTCCACTGTGCGGCTGCGCATCAGCGGCATGACCTGCATGGCCAAGTGCGGCACGACCGTCGAGCGCGTTCTGCTGTCGGTTCCTGGCGTGGCCAATGCGTTCATGGAGTTCAGCGAGCAGTGCGCCTACGTCAGCGGCTACGCTTCACCGGAATCGCTGATCGAGGCTGTCGTGAGCGTCGGATTCGGTGCCGAGACAGCCAGCGACAGAGAGCGCCGCATGAGCCAGTCTCTATCCAGAGCCTGAGAATCACTTAATTACTACAGTCAAATTCTATTCGTGCAACCATCCTTACGTCTTCTGGAAGGGCTCCTGGAAGGTCTCGAGCAGGTGGCGCACCTTCTTGGCACCGATGCCTGGACAGAGCGAGAGCTGCTCCATATTGGCGCCCATGAGCGAGCGCACTGTTCCAAACGTAGACAGCAGCGTCACCACGTCCGTCTTGTTGACCGAGCGGATAGACGTGAGCACGTCGTTAGCCTTGGGCAAGAACTCCGACTCTACCTTTTCCTTGATCAGCGTGGCAGACTTGTTCTCATACGCCTTGAGCGTCTCCAGATAGCGCGCGGCCTCGAGCCAGGACCACGACAGCAGCAGCGTGAACTGGCTCAGCAGCGTCACGCGGTTGATCTCGCGCAGCGCGAGTTCGTTGTCGTCCACGTCCACGAAGCACAGCACCACGCGCGTGCGGTACGGCGTGTTGTCCTCTTGCTTGATGCGATGCAGGCGCTCTTGCAAGTAGTCGCTGTGCAGTAGATGATAGCGCACGCTCAGGAAAAGCACGCAGGTCGAGGTCTCCATGACGTAGTCTGGCACGAGTCCGTCTCGGAACTCGAACGACACGTTCTTAATGGCCTTGAGCAGCGGATTGCCTGTCTGGCAGCGGTTCACCCAGATCATGGCAGCAGCAGGCGCATTGGACGATGCAGGAGGCAGCAGCGTGGACGGCGCAATGGGCGGTGGGTTGCGGTAGGACGCCGTCTGCTTGATCTGCGCAAACGCCTGTTCAAATGCGCTTGCAGCCGCACTTCCAATGCGCTCGTCTACACCAGAGCGTTCTCCATCATCTTCATCGACTGCATCAGCGTCCCGACGCGAATCGACGCGGCTGCGGGCGCTTAAAGACGCGTCCTCGTCGCCCAACGCCTCTCCATCGACTTTATGACCGTTCATGGGTTTATCTGGGAATGGTCCACTAAGTGCGCCTTCCCAAATGAGCTAAGTGCGGTTTCTCGATCCAAACCAACTGCCACAAGTTGACCCCGAACGGGCAAATGCGCAGTGCGTGATCAGCGGGATGACGGACGCGACGGCCTCCTCGAGCGGCCCCAGGGCGCGGCCCATGACCATCAACACGACTTTCTCCTTGTCCTCTGGATCTCCAGCCTCCGCGGCTCCGGGCGCCAGCCACAGCACTGGCAATGGCGCCGCGACTGCGACCGCTAGTACTACTAGCAACGGGCTGACGTCGCCCCGAGGCGAGTTCTTCGTCTCACAGCGCGCCGCAGACTACGAGCTGAGCAAAGTGGACACGCTATCGCTGGAGGAACAGGAACTGCTGGCCAACATCCAGGAGCTGCAGCTTCAGCTCATGCAGCTGCGTGCCGAGCAGGACGAAGACAGCGACGACGACAACCCGGCCCCGCAGTACCACTGGGCCACGCCTGGCGGTGGCAACACGACCTCATCCGGCACGCCCACGAACCAGTTGATCGTGGTCTCCAACAACTTACCCGTGCTGCTGGAGCGGGTGCCACAGACCGGCCGCTGGAAGGCCACGAAGACCACCGGCGGATTGGACAAGCTCATGTGCCTCACTGGCGTACGCAGCGACCTGCAGTTCCTCTGGGTCGGCTGGGTAGGCCAGCACATCCCCAAGCACGAGCACGAGTCGGTGCGCCGTCTGCTATTGCAGCACAACTGCCTACCGGTGTTTCTATCGTCGGACGTAGCTGCTCGCCACCACGGCTTCTCGTCCGAAGTGCTCTGGTCGTTGTTCCACTACGTTTCGGAGCCTGTGGCCATGTCGCTCTCACGACAAGCCAACTTTCACTCGACCAAGCGCTTTAACAAGCAGGACTGGCGCGCCTACGAGTCGGCCAACGAGAGCTTTGCAGATGCCATCGCGGAGATCTACAACGAAGGCGACGCTGTGTGGATCCATGACTACCATCTGATGCTGCTGCCGTCACTTTTGCGGCAGCGCATTCCGCTGTGCCACATTGGTTGGTTCCTGCACACGCCGTTCCCGTCGTCGGACGTTTATTGCCGCCTGCCAGTGCGCGCTCAGCTGCTCACAGGCGTGCTCCAGGCAGACCTCGTGGGCTTCCAGACGTTTGACTATGAGCGGCACTTCATGTCGACCTGCCAGCGGCTATTGGAGGTCGAGTGCTCGCACAAGGGCGTGCGCAGTAATGTGGGAGATCGCGACCACTTCACGTCGATCGGCGTGTTCCCTATTGGTATCAGCGTCGAGCCGTTTGCGCGTGCTGCTTCGAGCGTTCAGACGCTGAACCGCGTGAATGAGCTACACCAAAAGTTCGGTACCAAGCGCATCATCTTGGGCATTGACCGTCTGGATAATATCAAGGGCATTCCGCACAAGCTCCTGGCGATGGAAACGCTGCTTACGCGATTCCCAGAGTGGCAGCACAACGTTGTTCTAATTCAGATTGGGTTGTCGTCGCGCTCCGGTGTCGTCGACTCTTCCAGCGCCAGCACCAGTGAAAGCAAAGCAGCCAAGAGCGTTGAATCAGGGGGGCCGCCATCAGCGTTGGGGAGCCGCTCTCCTATCTCGAGCCCTACGAAGCCAAGCTCAGCCATCGACACATCGTCGTCCAATGCGACGTTCGATTCGTCACATCAGCTGGAAATGAGCTCGCACAGCTATCGGAATTTGCTGACGCATGTGAATCAGCTTGTGGGACGCATCAACGGCGTATTTGGCACGTTGGATTACGCTCCGATCCATTTCATTCATCAAAGCGTCACACCACACGAGGAGCTGTGTGCTCTCTACGATTTGGCTGACGTGTGCCTCGTCACGTCAACTCGTGATGGCATGAACCTGGTTTCGCACGAGTTTGTGGTCTGTCAACAGCATTTCATGCGGCGCAAGGAAGAGCGCAAGAAAGCTGCCCGAGCTGCTGCCCGAGGCTATCCGAATGGTCCTCAAGAGAGTGGTCGAAAGAGTCCTGTAGCTCCAGCGTTCACCAGTGATTTCCACGCTCAATTTTCGCCCACGAAGATCTTGACGGAATGGGAAGGCGAAGAAGGCGGGCCAGGCGTCCTGGTGCTGAGTGAATTTGCGGGATCGTCGCAATCGCTCAGTGGCGCACTGGTGATCAACCCATGGAATACTGAAGATGTCGCGTTGAATATCCACCAAGCGCTCGGCATGTGTCGTGCAGAGCGCGAGATCCGGCAGCAAAAGCTGTACCGCTACGTCTCAACCAACACGGCTACTTCGTGGAGTATGGAGTTCTTAAGCGACCTTCGCGATGCTGTACTGCTGAACCGATCCAGCTCAAGCCAGTTGCCAAAGTTGGATATGCGGCAGATTGTCGAGTCTTACCACAAAGCGCACAACCGTGTGATCATTCTGGATTACGACCGAACGCTCACGCCACAACACTCGCTGCTACCGCTGGCAGCCATGGGCTCGAATTTCAAATCTCTTCTTGACGCTCTAAGTGCGGATGAGAACAACACTGTGTTCATCGTTAGCGGGCGCGAGCGAAAATTCTTAGAGACATGGCTACAAGGAGTTCGCGTGGGCGTGGCTGCTGAAGACGGTTTTTTCTACCGGATGAACTTGCAAAACGATCGTGAGCACTGGAAAACAATGAGCAAATTCCAATACGATGCTGCGGCGGCACGATCGGGCACAAGCTCAACTGGCGCGGTTTTGGATACCAGTTACCGATCTCCGAGCGATCAGAGTTTGCGGAGTATCAGCATGAGCAGCATTCCAAGTTACAATGGCTCATACAGTTATGGTGGTACGAACTTTACTGGCGCTGCCAGCTCGGCGAGTGCGGCAAGCGTCGGGTTTGATGATGACGACATGTCATGGAAGAATTTGGTGCTGCCCACAATGCTTACTTTCACGGATCGAACGCCTGGGAGTTACATCGAAGACAAGGAGAGCTCTCTGACGTGGCATTACGCAGATGCAGACCCACATTTTGGAGGATGGCAAGCCAAGGACCTGCAGAGCACACTGGAGCGGCAGTTGATTGGCTCAGCCTTGGAAGTGTACCAGGGCCACTTGTGGGTCAGTGTTGAGCATGAAGGATGCACAAAGACTCGCGTACTGGAAGGACTGCTCAAGCATCTGTCGCTTCCAGCTCAAATCAAGAAGAAGCAACAGCACGAAGTCGACTTTGTTCTCTGTGTCTGTGACGATGTGACTGACGACCAAATGTTTCAGACTTTGAATGCGTTGGTGCGGGAGTCCAACGAACGCCATGACAAAATCAAGCAAGCCGCCGAAGCCAAAGCAGCAGCAATGAACACTGAGCGTATGCACGAAATTCTCTTGGCGCGTGGGACTCGGTTAACGCGCTCAACTAGCGTCGGTGCTGGATATTCAAAGAACAACGGTCAAGGGTCCGATAGTAAAGAAGCTAAAACACTTAAGACTTCGAAGCGAAAGGACCAGCTGCCGCCTCCCAGCGAGCCTATTGATGGCCAGACCAGCGACGACGACGACTATGTACTCGAGCGCACTGTGGACGAAGACAATAAGGTGGCGTTTAGCCGACTACACAAGGTGCCTGTGCGCATGGCCGAGAATGTCTCGATCTTTACAGTCGTTGTCGGCACTGACGTTCAGCACAGTGGTGGGCCGCACTCGTGGTCTTTCGCAGTGGATTCGTTGCACGACATCCGCAAAGTGCTGACGGAGTTTGTGAACGTGAGTCGCAAAGCTGGAGCAATCCAGAGTGCCGGGCTCTCTGAAGTGACCGGCAATGCTCCAGTAGCTGTCCCCACCGCTTCGGAGGATCCAGCTGCCGCTCAAGAGGCCGAACTGTGCTAGCGTTGGAATTCTTTCATGTACGTTTGTGTGTTTGTTTATTGCCCTCTTTTTTCGCTTAGAGCAAGCTGTAGAGCTCTTGGATTGGTTAATGAACGAAGAAGCGACTTAAAAGGCGTGCTTTCTCATGCGTTGAGTTGATCCTTGAGTTCCTTTGTTGCTTGGATTTAAAGGAGCTCGAAAAAGTAGTCAAGGCCTAAATTCAGAGTGTCAGACACGAGAGTTTTATCAACACGCACAGACCTGCGTTACCTTGGCCAATCTCCCATACTGCGGCACCGACGCCATGCTTCTCGTACATCTGCAAGCGTTCGTGCAAAAACTGCAGACATGGATAGTAGACAGTGCGGCGCTCTCCGTTCGTTTGGGCCGTGTATGTGTGGTAACATTCCTAAAGTAACACAGTCCGTTGGGTTTCTTTGCGACACGCAAACACAGACAAAATACTCACGTGCGCCTTCGAGTCCCAGCGAAGTGTCGAAGGCGCGTCCTCTTCGTGCAAAGTCTCCAGATACGATGATCCGACCACGGCATCTACGAGTCTTACGTTAGTACACCCAGCAAACTAGCAAGAGCTTCAGTCTTGTGCCAACCATTGTTGTTGTAGCCATAGAAGGGAATGCCCAATAGCATCTTGGCCTTTTCTTCAGCCGTGAGCATGAGCAGCGTGTTCTCCAGCCACGGCAGTGGAGCGTTCGGACCAGGCTTTAAGAAGTCGTATGCGTTCATGGAGAACCGGTGCACGACTGGCAGCAGCTGCGTAAACAGCTCGTGTGTAATCGGGAGATCGCCCTTGGTGGTGCTGCGAGTAAGCACGACGATGAAGAGCTTGTGGATGTCTAGGAACGCTTGGCCAATCTGATGCAGCATGTCCATCGTCCCAGGTGACACCGGAATCTACAGCAATATGCATCCGTCGTCAGTCTTGGTATTATACACAGCTGCAGACATCAAGCGCGAAGCGACCTCAAAGACGATGCCGTCCAGCTTCTCCTTCTGGACCAGCTCCAGCAGCAGGTCGCCGATGATTGGCACGTCACTAGAGGACAGTTTGTTGCGCTCGTAGACCACGCGCGGCACGATCGCTGGCCCTGTAGCCTTGTCTCCCTGCACGTCGCGAATCCACTGCCGATCAATATCGTGTTGGCCTGTAATAATGGGCTTCTTGGTCTGCGGGTTCTCTCGGATCTGTAGCCACACGGGCGAAATGTACGTGAACTTGGTCCGAAAGCGCTTGGCCAGGTCGTAGCCGCGGTTGTTCCAGGGCGTGACATAGCCCAGCGTCTCACCAAAGAACTTCTTGCTCTGTTCACCTTCAGTTCCCACGCGGTTGTGCTCCTAATGAGGAGATCATGACCATCAGAACATGAGGCTGTCAAGCACTCATTGCCTGTTCGCACCTTGAGGATGGACTGCACGCTGGGCTTCTTGGCCACAAGACCACGCGTGAAGACCGACTTGATCACACCACCGGACTCCTTTGCAGCGCACTGCTGGTCTGCGCAGACCTCCACTTCCACCACGTCTTCAGGCAGCTACACGATCCAAAGCGAGTCAGCTCTCGCTCTCTCTCTGTGTTAGCAAGTACATACGTCATCAGAGAAGAAATCGAATCCGTCGACCTCGTCCTCCTCGTCCTCTTCCTCGGCGTCCCATGCCCCCACGCGGTCCTGCAGCAGCAGCAGAGCCAGCAGCAGCCACAGCCACAGCCCCGCGATCCGTCGACTCATTTTCGCACTTTGATGTGCATGTGCACCAGCGCAGGCACTAAATCGAGGGAATGATTCAAATAGTGACTGAGATTTACACTCTGGGTGTTGTCCTAAAATACTGCTAACTCGCTCCTAATTATTTAGTTACTGTATTGGGATGCATAGCATTCTGGTGCATGCATGCGCGTGGGTTATGCTTTACGGGTCAGTCGGTATGTGCACCCAGATGAGCGCGATGGCGACGAGCGCGTAGGTCGTGAGCAGCATGGAGCCTTCGAGCCAGTTGGACTTGCCGTCAGCGATGATGGCGTACGTGATGATGATCGCCATAAGATAGACAAGGATCTCAAACTGCGGAAATGCAAGCGTCATGGGCTGGCCCATGATCCAGCCAGCGATCACGACCACGGGCACCACGAACAGCGACACCTGCGTGGCGGATCCCACGGCCACGCCCATGGCTAACTCCATCTTGTCATTCAATGCCACCTTGACAGCTGTGACGTGCTCTACAGCGTTGCCCACAATGGGCAACAGCACAATACCGATGAACGACTTGCTCACGTGCAGCTGCTGGCCAAAGCCGTCGATGGACGAGACCAAAAACTCTGAGAAGACAGCGACAAGCAACGTCGCGACGAGCAGCAGCGTACCGCTGGCGCGCTTGGACAGATCCACGGATTCTTCCTCCGACTCGTCGACTTGGAACAGATCGAGATGCGTGTGCAGCTGGAAGTACAGCAGCTGCAGATACATGAACAGCAGGAAAACGGCCGCAATGTGCGATAGCGCCAGCGTGCTCTCCATGCGCTGGGTCTCCGACTCGTGGTCGGTATAGTAGTAGATGTACGATGGCAGTAGCATGCCGAAGCTGGCCAGCATCAGCAGCGAGGAGTTCGCGCTAGCACCCACGGCGTTAAAGTGGTTCTCCTTGGACACGAAGCCGCCGGCGATGAAGCTGCAGCCGAGCACCAGCAGCAAGTTCGACAGCACCGAGCCAATCAGCGACGATTGCACGACGGCGATCTCGCCCTTGCGCAGCGCGAACACGGCCACTACGACCTCCACGGCGTTACCGAACGTGGCGTTGACGAGGCCGCCGATGGTCTCGCCCGTGTGGTAGGCCAGCGATTCGGTAGCCTCGCCCAGCATATTGGCCAGCGGGATGAGCACGAGGAAGTTGAAGGCGAAGACCCAGACGTCGCCCCATTGCGACAGGTACGACCACAGCGCAAATGGCGCGAGCAGCAGCAGCAGGTTGAGGTAGTTGCCCAGCACGATGTCGCGGATGGTGGCCAGATCCTGGCTCCAGGTCAGTGGCGCATCCATGCTGGGGCACTTGTCGACCGCAGCGCCGTCGTCGGTCGAGTCGGCGTCAGTGTCTACAGTTGGCAGCAACGGCATGCGCTCCGACGACTTGGACCCCGTCATGCGATGAAGGGCAGCGGCGGTCTCAGTGTCCAGTGTGCGCGAGCGCCGAATGACGGCATTGGCCTGCCGCGTGTGCATGGCCAAGAGACGGAGAGAGAGAGAGACTGGGGAGGGAGCGAAGACGGAAGAAGACCTCTTGAGCCCAAGCGGCGGATTGCGATTCTGCCAACTGAACGCAACTGTTGCAACGCAACGTAACCAGGGGTACGCTCAAAAAAGAAAAGCCAAGGGTTACGGTTAGTCGAGAGGCGGTTAGCACATGGGTATTTTGGGTAATCTCGATGTGACTGACTGGATTTTCCTTCCAAGAGACAGTCGAAGGGCTTCCGAGCCCTTCGAGTCCATGGCACTCTGGATCTGCTGAGCATCATCATCATGAGAGCTCTTCTAGGCCGTGTGACTCATAGTAAAACAGAGAACCAATTGATCTTTGGCTGGGGCTAGAGTACAGGACGGTATCCGCTAGAGTACAGACGGTATCCGCTCAAGATGACCACCAGCCTTAGTCGAACTTCATTAAATCTCTGAGTCACGATCCGGTTCGCAAGGGATGTTACACGTGGACGAGCGACCAGCGCAAAGGAATCTCGTGTGACCAAGATCCAGAGCGTACCCACGAAGTGCAAGTCCCTGTCTTTTGCACCGAAAGCAGATGTGAAGTGTGGGTTCAGCTGGATGACTCTATGTAAAAGGATGCAGTTTGCTGACCAGACCATCTCTGGATTCTCTCTCGTGCTGGATTTTGCATCCATGGAGATCACTGGGCTTTGCTGCTTCAACCTGCTCATGTCTGTCGCTGCTCTGACTGAGCTTCAATATGGAAATGGTGACGTCAGAGACAACGATCGACAAACAGAAGAGCAATCACTCGTAAACAGCAACTGAAAAGAACTGTCAGTCGCAAGCATACGAAACGCTTTTTAATCAGTTTCGCATGGTCCAGCACCATCAGACGACTGGGCTGTTGACTCGTGGCTCGTGCTCGAGTGTTATAACTGTTAGGTTGCTGCTGCTGTGGTAGCTCTTTCAAATTCACTTAAGCCCGACTTTATGACTCGCATACGTCAGTCCAAATCTGAAGCAAACGCAGTCGTCACGGCGGACAATTAGTCGACTGGCAGCAAATCGTAATCAGATTATGCACCCCAGGATCAACTATTCGCTCCAATCTGATCCATCAGGTTTGCTCAGGTCTACTGTACGCCTTCTCTTCGCAAAGTTGATATCCGGGTATGTACAGTAGTGATCATCCAAAGTACGTGGGATTGGCTTTGGCGGGAGCAGGCCAGACGAAATGGGCACACGATCGGCCGATGGCGGGCGGCAGTTGCTGTACGAAGGCCTGGCGCCCGCATGGGAGGCGCAGCAATTCCAGGCCTTCTCCAGTCTGCAGCAGAGACCGGAGCAGTACGCAGACTTCCTGCTGGGCCGGCTGCT
The DNA here is from genome assembly GCA_023335875.1 of Elongisporangium prolatum. Taxonomy (NCBI): domain Eukaryota; phylum Oomycota; class Peronosporomycetes; order Pythiales; family Pythiaceae; genus Elongisporangium; species Elongisporangium prolatum. Next base: position 68,059 of record JAADVW010000038.1, read on the forward strand.
GGAGGAGGATCTGCACGTGAGCTGCAGGCCCATGCTGCCGCCCGATGTGGCCGAGCTCAATGGTGTCACCATTCAGGGCGCCTGCATCCTGCAAGTCAGTCACATGCTCCAGGACTGGCTGTGCTGGCGTGGTGCTGACGTATTTACTGGTGTGTACTGTAGGTCGTGGACGTGGTAAACGTCGGAGCGAATGCGGAGCATCGAACTGAAGACAGCAAAGGGCCCACGAGAACGCTCAAGCTCTGCTTCACAGACGGCCATCAACTGGCATTCGGCTTCGAGTTCCGATGGCTGCCGCATCTCAGTGTTGCCACATTGCGAGGCACCAAAGTGCGTGATGCTTGGTCGCTGTGTGTGATCCGGAAGAGAGCCTAACGCTTCTCTTGGCTTTATTAGGTTGTGGTGCAGAACGTCGATCTGCGTCATGGCCTGATGCTGCTCACGCCTCAGAACTGTTATCTGCTTGGACTGTCAGGCAACGAATTGCTGGAGCAGGCGGCCAAGAACAGTGTGGCGTCTGTGCTGCAGCGTCCGAATGGCTCTAGCGGCGCGTACTCGGCTGCGCTTCTGACGACGCAACTCACTACAGCGCCAACAAGAACCTCTCCCCAGACACGATCAACGAATTCCCAACCATCTGTGCCTCCACAGCTTCCAGCTCATCTCGTTCCGCCTTCGCAGACTCCCACTACTCGCCCTCCGGTGCCCATGAGAACTCCTCAGTATCAGGCGCCTCCGCCTTTGCACAACGCCAACCCAGTGAGACCTGCACCAACTGCAGCCAAACCGCCGGCTGTATTCGTGGACGTGGTCTCTTCTGACGACGACTGCAACAGCGACGACACCGATCCAACAGTGCAGCATCTGTTCTACAGCCCCAACACACCGCGACTGCCTCGTGCAGACACCAACACCCGCGCTCGCAAGCGGCATCGCGTCGAGACTCCGACCATTGGCAGTAATAATCCAGAGGCTATTGTGATCGACAGCGGCAGTCTTGCGTCTTCAGAATCCGTAAGCTTCTCGCTGCTGACAACTTCGCCCCCGATGGCTCCTCCAGCGAAGCAACACGACCCCAGGCAGCCGTTCCTGTACTTTAACCCAGCGTCTCGCGTGCTGGCGATCAACGATTCGGCCGGCACAGTGGACGTTCGCGCGTGCCTCAAGTCCGTCACCAGCTTCCAGTTCCAGACAGGCACATACGACCTCCAGGTGCTCATAGACGACTGCACTTCGGTGCAGCAGGTGCGAGTGGACCCGGTGTTTGTGGAGCGACTCATGGGCGTGTCGTGCGGAGAGTTCGTGCAGGCCATGCAGACGCGGCCCAGTGTGGCTCACAAGTGGGCGGCGCAGATGCAGTTCGCTCTCATGACGCTCGAGGGCATCATGACCTTCCGAAGGCAGCCGACGCTCACGCTCATTAGCTGCCGCGATTTTAGCAAGGACAGCGCTGTCGCTCTGTTGCAACGTGTGCGAACATCGCAGAAGTAGGACGAATAGACAATAGCCGCATGTACCATAGCGAGCAGGACGAAAGAGTGTTCGCACCCATGTCGTGTCTCTATTGTATATCATCCGCCAAAGAGCGCTCGACTGGCGAGAGCGTCCGAGAGCGGCTGGGAGCAGGACATCTCGAAGGCACGAGACCCGATGCCTTGCTCTGTAGACAGCGGAATCCCCACGAGGATGTCGTTCTTGGGCGTGGCGTCATGAGGATGCATGACGAAAATGAAGGTCTCGTACTGCGCCTCTCGCGCGCGTTGGTTGCGGTCGCTTTCGAGTATACTCTTGCATCGCCGTCGTCGCTGGTTGATCTCCGTCTGCGCCACGGCGTGGCTCATGTTGTGACCGAAGTCGGCCGCCTTGGCCAGTACCTCATACTCAGTCCGAGTGAGCTCCTGGGCTAAAGCGCGGGATCTTGGGTACTCGAGAGTGCTCAGTTTGATCTTGCCGACACAGCAAGGCGCCAACACGTAGGCCGCTCGAGAGCGCAGGCATTTGTCCATGACCATATCAGTCGCCTATCAATGGGTCCCTTTAATCGGTTCGATAGCAATAGAAGCGTCCAGGCCACGAACCTCGCCACATGCGTGAAGCGCGATCCCGACGTCGAACGGCTTGTCGTACTCTGGTCATTAAATCCATCAGCTTCAAGTTCTACTGACGAGATCTGCTGCCACTTACCGTCGATGAACCCGCAGAAGATCTCTACGTTAGTGAGTCCAGCCGCTGCGATGCGCTCGCTAGCGATTGCGAGCGACCGCTCCTTCTTGTCTAGCAGCACGAACGTGCACTGAGGGAAGAGGCAGGCCAGAGGCAGCGCCACGTAGCCCGATCCTGCACAGAACTCCACCACGACGTCTCCAACTCTGTCCCAGCAACAACAGCCACATAAGTTCGTACAACCGCCCAGAGCCAATGCGATAGCTGTGCAGCTTACTTGAGCAGTCGCTGGAGACAAATCGCGAGATTGTCGACCTGAAGCCGCTTGTTGCGCGCTCTCAGCGGCGGCAGCTTGCCGTCTCTCGGGTGGATGCCATCCGGCAGCGTCGTCCAGGGGATGACCTCCTGGATGGCTTTTTGCTCGCAGGCCAAATCATTGTGCACACAGAGCAGAGGATTGCACTGATACTGGCACTGCAGCGAGGTTACGCGCTCCAGGACCTCCTGGAACCAGCGCTGCGACTGCTTCGGCGCCTGCAGGTTTCTTCGACCGAGCTTCCGAGAGCTTTTGCCGCTGGTCTGAGCCTCTACCGAGTTCTCTTGGGCCTCACCCGCAGCAGCTGCGGACGCCAGTGGCCACGTGTACGCGTCCCACGTGCCCCACGTCAGCGAAGGCAGCACGCCATTCATCTCGATAGCGCAATTGGTGTCAATAGAAGGGAGCTCCGTATCTAACCCACTAAGTACGATTGGCTACCTTTGCGTTGATTGGCTCAATCGAGATCCCGTGTTTGCGCGTTTGCCGTGTTTGATGATAAAACCTCAAATCCTGTGCTCGCGCATCATCTCCAGAGTCAAATTCATATCAGGTTTCAGAGGGGATCGATCTCCCAAGCCGCAGGTGATGGTCCAAATGAGATGCTGAGATATACAGCTGAAGACACACCAGAGACCGCACACTGACTCAGATGCAGCCACAATCAAAACCACAAGAAGAGATATGTCTATGCGCTGCTGCGACTGCTGGGCTCGTACAGCGGGGGCGACAAGGCCGCATGACTGTTCTCGAGCTTTCTGTGGTGCGGACGTGGTCCTTCGTCCCTCCAGGATTGGCTGCGTCATGGCCCTACCCCCACCACACTTCTGCGTTCAGCTGCTCATACTGCCTGTTGTGATTGGCTGAAACCATGGTCAGTCCCTGCAAACCAATAATTTCTGGTCGGACGAGGTTTTTCCATTCAAGGTTTTTCATCTGTTTTGACATGAAGTGCCAGCCACCTGGTCCCCATTGTGGAATTTGCCCCCGTCCGTCCCCCAAGTTCTCAAGATGACCCAGACCGAAGTCGCTGAAGGCCGCACGTTCTTGTTCACGTCCGAGTCCGTGAACGAAGGCCACCCCGACAAGCTCTGCGACCAGATCTCGGACGCTGTGCTCGATGCCTGCGTGGCTGAGGACCCGCACTCGCGTGTGGCATGCGAGACCTGCGCCAAGACCGGCATGGTCATGATCTTTGGCGAGATCACCACCAAGGCTGTGGTCAACTACGAGAAGGTCATCCGCGACACAATCAAGCAGATTGGCTACGACGACCCGGCCAAGGGCCTCGACTACAAGACGGTTAACGTCATCGTGGCCATTGAGCAGCAGTCGCCCGATATCGCCCAATCTGTGGATGCCACCAACGAGGAGGACGTCGGCGCCGGCGACCAGGGCATCATGTTCGGCTATGCCTCGGACGAGACCCCGGAGCTGATGCCGCTTTCGCACGTGCTGGCCACCAAGCTTGGCGCTAAGCTCACTGAGGTGCGCAAGAACGGCACCCTTGACTGGATCCGCCCCGATGGCAAGACCCAGGTCACCGTCGAGTACAAGCAGGAGGGCGGCCGCATGATCCCGCAGCGCGTGCACACGGTCGTCATCTCGACCCAGCACCACGATGAGGTCACCAACGAGCAGATCTCGGCTGACCTGATGAAGCACGTCATCCAGTCCGTCATCCCGGAGAAGTACCTCGACGACCAGACCGTGTACCACCTGAACCCGTCTGGACGCTTCGTCATTGGCGGCCCCCACGGCGATGCCGGCCTCACTGGTCGCAAGATCATCATCGACACGTACGGTGGCTGGGGTGCTCACGGCGGTGGCGCCTTCTCCGGCAAGGATACCACCAAGGTGGACCGCTCGGCCGCCTACGCTGCCCGCTGGGTCGCCAAGTCGCTCGTGGCTGCTGGCCTCGCCCACCGTGTGCTCGTGCAGCTTTCGTACGCCATCGGTGTGTCGTACCCGCTGTCAGTGCACGTGGACTCGTACGGCACAGTCAAGGAAGGCCTGACGGATGATGACCTCGTGACCATCATCAACAAGAACTTCGATCTGCGTCCGGGTATGATGCAGCGCGACCTGAAGCTCAAGCGCCCGGTCATGCAGAAGACCGCCGCCTACGGCCACTTCGGCCGCGATGACGAGGACTTCACGTGGGAGACCGTCAAGGAGATCCAGCACTAGGTTCTCAAGGCTGATAGGCTGTAGTCGCTCGTGTTTCGTTTCCTGACCTTGCGTCGGTCTCAGGCCACTGAGATCGACGCAGCGTCGCGTGGGATCGGAGATCTGAAGAGGGGACTTCGTGCACGTCGGTCATTGCTACAGACCGATCGTCCATGGCCCTCACGCAGTTCATTCCCATCCCAATCTAAAGGATCTTTCCACCTGCTAAGGCCTAAGAATCAAAGGTGTTAGTTGTTCTCTTCATTACGCTGTCAGTGTGTTCTCCTGGTGCTTCATGCGCAGCTCTTGGTCCAAGAGCATGGCAACCAGCTCGTCCAGAGTTGCTGGATCCATGGGTTGCCACTGTGCTGGTGTCCTGCCAGCCGACGGCCTGGGACTCTTGGCCGCACAGACTTTACACTGCTGAGGTTCCTGCGGCAGGATCTTGGCCAGACGTCGTCGCCGCTTTTCCTGGTCGCGCTGCAGGATCTCGGGGATCGAGCGCTGCTGCAGCGTGACGCAGAGCTGCCGCGTGCCTGGGGACAGCGTCGGCGTGAATGGATAGCGATATTTCGCTGCCAAATGGGCTTTCAGCTGCTGACGACCGCGTTGATCAGCCTCCTGCCGTCCCACGAACGTGTCGATGCTTGTTGCGGGAAGGCGCTTGGTGCTGCGACGGCCTTCGCTTCGCTGTCGGTCCTTGAGCTTGTGCTGCTCTTGAGACTCGCGGTACAGTCGCTCGTAAACGCTTAGCGAGCCACGGGAAGAACCGGCTTGGGTCTGTCTTGACGATGCCTTCGGAGGCTTCGCGTTCGCCTGTTTGGGCACAGGCAGCAGGTACTTCGAGCTCACGTCAGGAGACTTGGCCACGAGCTTTGGGCGGAACGTGCAGGCCTCGATCTCACTCAACACGCGCTCCTGCTCGGCCAGCGTCTGCATCATGAGTCTCTTCCAGCTCTGGTCACTCGCGACGGCATAGTTCCTATTGACAGCCACCTGCACTCGCTCTCGAGGCAGAGCCTTGGTTGTCTGCGCCATAAGCTCGTTCTCGAGCTCAGTACGCTCGTCCTCCTGCTGCTGGCTTCGCACTTGGCCTGCGAATTGGGAAAGCGTGAGCCTAACGACTCAGAGCCCAGGACAGCTGCACTCACGTACGCTTGGCGAGCGCTTGCTGCTGCCAGTCCATCAGACGCTGCGATGCGTCTTTGGCTTTCTTCCGAGAGATCGTCCGCCGTCTGCGCCACTCAAGCAGACCATTTAGAGCCATTCAGTGTCGAAGCTTCAACTCTGCTTGACGTGTACCTCTCAGCTGCAAGCGGTTCGTTGGTTGGCGGCTGGTTCTCAGCTGTGACATAGACCAAGTGAGAACGATGGCGACAGCAGCAACAACAGAGACGGACGCACAGACAAAGCGTGGAGCGCGGAGCTTCCCAAACATGCTCCGGATCAAGTGCAGACGAACGAATGGACCAAAGCGGCGGTTTCTGCCTGAACCCATTGCCACTGCAACCGTTTTCACTCATTAATTAGCTCTTCGCCTCGTCACAGATTCGCGGTCCCAGGGACACTGAGCTGTTCCTGCGTCAGTCTCTGGGGTTTGAGCCAGTCGCCTCCAGCAAGAGTCACAGACGCTATGACCACAAGGCTCCATGGTCACGACTACAGAATCCGAGAAGCATAGCTGGCAAATTTCCTGCGTCAGAGGACGACGAGGAGACCGCCCCAGCATGGCGTCTTTGCTGCTCTTGGACGCAATATCGGAAGCGTTGGGCAAAGGCGTCGACCGGAAGTGGACCACATTCACGATACTCTGGCGTCGAGTCTTTCGGCGAGTCGTGGTGGTGGTGGTGGCTGATGAAGTTGACTCGGCCCCTTGAAAGGACCGCCTTCGTTTCGTGCGCGTTGCAATCATCTCTTCATCCGCAACTGTACTGCTGCTTGATGAATCGATAGATGGCACGATCAAAGCCAAATGGTCCTGCTTCGCATCATTCTCAAGACTAGAGGACGGTTCGAATAATGCCATCGGGATATTGGCTGCCAGCTTTGTCTTGTGACCCGGAGGAAACACGATATCCCAATGCCTGCGAAACGATTCACGGATCTCTTGGCACGCAGTGGTTTCAGAGATACCGGTTTGAGTGTCCAGCTCTATCAACGCACCACACAGTCAGTGATCACTTCAAACAAGCACGACATACTGCAGCAGAGCGCACCTGCCCGGACATTCTGAACAAACGCGTGATCGATTAAGCAGCTCTTGGAGATGTCAAACCCGAGCGTTACAGCCACTGCGTCGATGGAAATGCTTCGGTCATTCGAATCCTCTTCTTGTGCTGGAGATGGAGAAGCCGTCGAGATGCAGAGTCGCAGGATTGGATCAACTGGCTCAGGGCGTAGATATCGCATGTATCGCTGTTCGTACTCATGACCTGAGACGCTTTCGCCAGTCACAGAGTCCGTGTAATGGAACAAGTCGTCATCATCTCGCTTGTATTGGGTCCTCGTGTGGCTTTCACGGTCAATGTCAGCCTGCTTCCAGTCGCTGTTCATCCGATCCAGTATCGAGGAAAGCTCGTCCATGCTCTTCTTGCGGTACGCAGCATCACTAGCGAAACGAGGCGCTGTCTTTGTCATTGGGCCAAGGTGGTATCCTGTTTTGTCATAGACCTACAAACAACCAAAGTGAGAGAGCTTCAGTGTGAAGCAGTAGCAGCAGACGACGCTCGGGCTTACATATTTGGCCAGCTCCATGGCCTCTTCACTGGTCGGCGCTAGGGACAGGTACTTGCGAATCAGAGCTCGAACGTCTGTCCTCGTTCTGCTTGGAGTCCGCACACCAGATGACTCGGTCTGAAGTGCGACTTGTTTGTTTTGTGCTGACAAGGGAATCGCCTCCGCCGGCGTCTTGGAAGCCACAGAAGGCTCAATTTGCTCTGCCAATAGCTTCAGTAACTCATCTCGGTGGCTTGGATTGGCAAATGGGCCTGAATCAGTATCCCATGAGCGCTTTGCCAGCCTTTCAATACCTCAGAATGAGCAGTATACCTGGCATGAAGGCCAATTCCACGTGGTGTCCGTCCTCTAGCTTCAAGTCAATGCCTAGCACCGTGTTCTGGATCAAAGTCGCTCGAATCTCTCGCATCTCCTGCGTGTGGAACATCAGAGCAGACGGAGAGAGTGCTGTGGCTTCGTCAACAGCACCAGCACTAGGCATCGCATTGAATCAGTGTCAGCACATGCTGTGTCATTTGATAGGGCACACACCTCAAGCGCTTGAGCTGCTTCCGCCGCTTTTCATGCGCATTTGAGTCCGACTGCTGAGCCTGGATCCACACAACCGCACTGGGCTTATCTGCATGCACATAGTACGCGCTCCCGAGGCCCCCGTCAATAGCCACACCGTCGAACTTGACTGCCACGTGCTGGTACCGGTAGCAGTTTGGCGCGGCCTCTAGAAAGCGCTGGAGCGCAGTCTCATTCATCCAGAAGCGCTGGATAGCGGCCGCATCTAATATTCTTGTGGAGGCAGCTTCTGCTGGCTGAGACCGGTCGTCAAAGAGCTCCGAGAAGGACCCGAAGCCATAGGCCTCTGCGTCCTCTTCCTCCATGGCTCGCACCTTTTTGTTTCCAGTTGACGCTTATGAAATGCCAGAGGTACTGCTCTTATTCACTGTTATAGGATATACGATTAAACAGTGATAAATGAAATAATGACAACGGACTGGCTAATATTAATGTCCTATTTTCCACCAATCGTGGACTACTAATTTTGACATACACTATTTTCGTTAGCAGACTCAACGAGTTAACAAAGCTGTGGGAACTTGATCGTGTAGCGCGTCTTGGGATCCACGTTGTACTGCCGCACATTGGGCTGCAGGTCCTCGCGCCGAAAGCCCGAGACATGCTGAATGACGCGGTAGGCCATCTCTCGGTCAGCCAGAATCTGCTCGTCCGCCTTCTTCCCGATCTGCGAGATCATCCAGCAGCCGTCGAGAGCGCTGAGGAAGCCACGACACGTGCCCAAACCTTCAGGCCAGAAGGGCTCCATAAGAGCATCGCCGATCAGACCGACGTACAGCTTCTTGCCCTTGGAGCTGAGCACACTGGCAGCCTTGTCGGCACGGGTGCGCGTACTGAAATCGAAGATACGCACGCGCTCAAAGGTGGACTTCTTGGGGATTTGCAGGAAGTCGACCACGCGCTCCACGTACATGTGCAGCGCATTCTTGTCCACGTTGCTGTCCATGACGAGATCGGACGTGTTGGGGTAATCGAATTTCAGCACTCCCTGCTTCACGAGGTTTGCACGCTTGGGCGTCATGACCAAGTAATGCATCTCACCACGGTAGTACACGATGTTCTCGAGGTCCACACCACGCTCGCGCATGCGTGCAAACATTTGCTGCTTGAACTGGATGGTCCACGAGAATTCTCCCACCTTCTTCTCTTCGGTTGAGCCCAAGTTGGGGAAGTAGCACACGATACCAATGGCTTCCTTGCGGCTAAACACGAATCGCTTGATGCCAGCTTGGTCGCTGAGAATGTCCTGAGTGCCAGCAGCACCCAGAACAGCCGAGAATTCCATCCAAGGGATCTGAGGCTTGGTAATAATCGAGTAGTATGACTTGCGACCATTGACCGAGGAATCCGGTCGCGCGATACCCTCAAACGACGTCGACGGGAAGACCGTCACACCAAGCAGAAGGGCAACCTTGAGAAGAATGCATTGAAGCTGACGAGTGCCCACGTGGAAGTAGGCAGTCGAGTGACAGAACTGGGGGAAGAAAACTTTGCCACCAAGACTAGTTACGTCCTGCACGACCCACGGCCACAAGTGCAGAATGTTCTCTCGGCTAAAATGCTTCCGCTTTTCAATCAAAACAACCTGAGCTCCCAGAAGCGCGTTTTCTACCGCAGCGCGTAGACCAACAGGTCCGGCACCAATAACACAAACGCGCTTGTTTGCAGACGGCTGACGTTTGTACACATCCTGAGAAAGCTTTGAATCCAGAAGCTTGAATAGTTGCTTTTGGCGGAAGCCCATCTTGCTGAAAACTGCCGCTTTGACTCTTGGGTAGACACGCAATGGCTCACTCATGTCCATGTTTTCCAACCCGCAATCGCGCATTAAAGTCTGAAACGTTGCGAGTGTTTCAATCATGTTCTGCGCCGATTCGAATGCGCGGAAGGAGTCCATTACGGTCGTGGCAATCGCCGTAGATGGCTCTCCAGACACGTTCAGCACGCTTGGCATCGGCGGAGGCAAGATCACACGAGGCGTCGGAGCCATTGGCTTGGACACAGTAACACTGTTCTTTTCGAATTCAGCTCGCTCAGCGCTGCTCTTCACCCAAGTTGGTGTTCCTGGAGAATCCGCAGTGTTGGCAGCTGATGAGCGGCGACGGATCATGCTAGCTGGAACCCGGGTCTTCTGCATGTCATCCTTCACGATCTGGTTGATTGAGCTTAGCAACGTCGAAATGCGAGCAATTGAAATGTCAGACAGCTCGATCGCTTCACACTTTTCCGTGATCTGGTTTAGCGAGGCCAGCAAAACGCTCATCTTTGCAGATGGACTACGCGTCGTGGAAGCAGCACCATCAGCAGCAAAGGCCTCTGGCTCCTTTGTTGCCGGGACAGAAGCTGCAGCAAGAGCAGCAACAACGTCGACCTTAGTAGGTTGCTTGGCGACTACAACCGTTTTTGGCGGAGACGTTTTTGCAGTTGAGTTTGTAGGAGATGTTTTCGACTGTGCTGATGACGGTTGCGCCTGCTTGTCTTGAGTGCTGATATGATGACTCGACGAAATGTAGCGAAGCATATTCCACTTGGAGACAGGCTTTGGAGGGGGCGTAGACTGTGTCTGGGCGTTGTCGCCGGTGCTGCTGCTGCCAAGCGAGGCAGCAGTGGAAGGAACCTTGCTCAAAAAAGCGGTGAGACGACCTGACGGACTGGGTGCCACAGCAGGACGAGGCGGGGTCGACGTCTCTGAGGACTTGGGGGAGCTTGATGTGGAGCTCGATTCAGAATGGGACGAGTTTGTGTCTGAGCCAGATCTCTGCTTCATGATAGTGGCACGGATCTTGCGCTGCTTGGCTCCTTCGGTATGGTCCAAGAAATCCAGCAGCTTCGAGGCGCCGTATTCATCCACAATAGTCTCGCGCTCTACGCTTGACTCATCGACCGACTTGATGGTCGATTCATGAGCATGCTCGCGATCAGCAGCTTCTTCTTCCTTGAGAAACTCCAGAACCTTCAGTCGCGCAGCTTCCTTCTGTTCACGCTTCATCTTCTTGCGCTCGGCCTCTTCAGCCACAAATTGCTCCAGCTTTTGTGTGGGCGACACGGCGTCGTCCGGGTTGTAGATCACCATCTTGGGCTTCTCCTCCAGCTGCTTGACGACAAAGCCCAGCGGCTTTTGTCGCCGGCGCTGCTCGCTGTTGGCAGGAGAGCTGACGGAGGAGCTTGCAGAGCTGATCGAGTTCCGGTCTGAAGAGCTCTCGTCTCCGCTCGAGGCCTCAACCTTGTGCAAACGCTCACCGGATTCCTTGGCCAGGAAGGCCATGAGTCGGCTGTTCGCGCGCTTTGTACGGTCCAATGGACGGCGGTTGTCGACGTTCTCTTCCACGACTTTGCTCTGCACTTCCACAGATGGAACTTCCACGGGCTCACGCTCCTTCTCGCTGTACACATCGTTCAAGTACTGCTCGCCAATGTCATTGGCCAAGAAGTCGAGCAGCTTGTTGCGGCGCTTCTCCGCGCTCGAGTAAGGCGGCACGACTGGGGCGACTGGATGCTCAGGTGTCGCCACAACCGGAGCCTCCTTGGGCTCTTCCTTGGCTAGAAAGTTCAGCAGCTTGTTGCTGGACGGAGAGGCAACAGGCGCAGACGCAGTCAGTTCCTCCGTGTGGGCTTCTTCAGCAGTGTCTTCGTTCTTGACTTCCGCAATCGACGCAAATGGAGCCTTGTCCGCCACGATGGAGGTCATGTCAAGATCGCTCAGGCGCTCCATAGCCTCCATGCCAGTGATGTCAAGCAGACCCTCGCCGATCCACAAGTCGTACGAGTCCTTGCGATCGGGAGTCTGCGGGTTAGCATCTTCTTTCTTGTCTTCTTCAGCGTTGTTGTCGCCCTCTTCCGAAGACTCTGTGGCGGATGAGTCATTGGCCTGGGCCTCCGTCTCTGCAGTCGCTTCCTTGGCGACTTGCTCGCTCTTGACGACCGCCACTAAGGTCGTCATGGTCTCTTCGCTCTGGTTGTCCGAAGGCATGTCTCCGTGCTTGCCGTTCTCCACTTCGAGCGGCGCCTGCTCGGGGTCGAATCCGCCGGCCATTACTGCTGCTGTTGCGTGGGGACTGTGACGGCGGACGATCGCGTCTAGTTGCGGACTGGTCTCTTTGGTGGCGCCGCCATGGGCCCGCAGACAGAGCCAAAGCCGCGCGTCTGGTGCTGCGCCTTCGCGCGCGCCCGTGTTTCTATGCTGCCGGCATCCACATGGTCACGCTGAAAAACCTCGGCTGCGTCCGACGTTGCCGAGGAAAAACCTCGGGCGGTCGGGCGAATGGGTTCTGAGGCGACATGGAAACGTCGCCATCAAAATGTCGGAAAGGAGCATAGACGGACCAACACATGCCACATAGAGCGGGTCCATTGAAAGACAGCCTCGGCCTAATTCGGCCCTTAGTGAGACATCGGACGGCGACTTCGTGCGCTTGTGACCGCCGGACGGCAGGATGCTCTGCTTGCAGTTCATGATCACGAGAGAACTCCTTGGCTCCGCTTTTGCCCGTTTACAGCTCCGGAGTGCACACAAAACACAGACGCATGGAAGTGGTCGCGTATGGATGTATCATTAGGTGGGGCGGCTCTGTCCAATGGTAATGGCACCTTTGAACACTCACCCAGAAACACCGATCTGAGATTGCTCTCCGGTTCTCCAGCTGGTGTCGTTACTGGACGACTGGCAAATAGCTTGACGCAATCACAACGCTAACGCCTCTTCGCTCTACACCAGATGCTGGTGTGTTTGTACAGCAAGGGACCGTGAAACGCAAGCAAGTAGCATGAAATGCTGGCGTTTGGCTTGCTCTATTGTTCTGTTCAAAAGATTGCGAAGAGACGAGCAATTTACTCTGACGTCTTTACGTACTGTACGCTGTTTTACGGACGTCCTTGTTTTGATACCGCCATGGGTTTCACACCGCAATCAAATCAAGTCGCAGTTAACGCTGTCGAGCTCCATTAAGTATCCATCAAAGCCACAAGAACGGCAACTCGCACTTAAGCGAGCTCGCACTGACGATCCATTTCGGAGTTTAACGAGTTCTAACTGCTGGATCCACAGCTATAGTGGTCCACTTCAACCTGAGTTTTTCTGGTCCTGGCACCGTGTTCGCCACACTAATAAGATTTTTAATTGCCTATATTAAGGTAAATCAGATCCTTATATTAGGCAAAATAGCGTTGCGTCGGTACGTGGAAAAAGCTAATGAGCGCGACAGGACAGGAAGGCGCCGCGGGGTCCCAGGCGCCGCGCCCCTCGACGCCCGAGCGTCTGCCCCGGCGTCAGCAGTTTCTCGAGTGGAAGCGACAACGGGAGCGTCTGCAGCAACAGCAGCAGCAGAACCAGCAGTTAGGCAGGCGCCACAGCAGCACACCCGCAGACTTGGAGCGGCAGCGATTGCTCCTCCATCGCAGAATGAACATGACACCGTTGACGCTTAAGGCGGCCGGTGTGGGGCCGCAGGAAAGTCCGTCGCCAGCCAGTAAGCGTCGGAACAGCAGCAGCAGTGGATTGAAAGCGCCATCGCCCACGACATCCAAGGAGAAGCAACGCGCGTTTCTACCACTGGCGAGTGATGAGCATCATGATGATACGACGACCGGCTCGGAGCCAACGCACAGCGGAACGAACAGCGCTGCGTCTGCGGATGGAGACGAAGATATGACTAGAGAAGAGGAAGAACCTGGAGACGAGAAAGAGCGGCGGAAACTGGAGTTCCTTTTGCAGGAAGAGCTTGGAGAAGTACTTGGAAACGATTCAGGTGCTGCGAACGATGATAAAGACGATGTTGAGTCTCATGGAGACAGCAGCATTGAAGAAGACGTGGCCATTCTGGACGAACCTATGCCTTTAATGGAATTTGACCCAGAGCGAGCGACTCCAGTTGATGTGAAAGCAGAAGAAGAAGGGTTCGTGTACAACGACGAAGAAAGCTTTGACACTGAGCAGGAAGAAGACCCTGCGTTCTGGCAAGTAAGCGAAGAAGCCGAGAGATTGTTGATGAATTACTCCATGCAGAGTGAGACGACAGAGGAAGACGCGCACATGGACTTTAGTCTCAGTGCTAGTTCGGATGCGTTTCGTGAGAAGGATCAGCATTTCAGAGATGATTGCTCACATGAACTGCACTTGACGGAATATGAGTCCAGTGATATTGACCACCAGTCGCACGAAAACGACAGTCTAAACGAGCAGGAGGAGCTCGACTATGAGCCCAGTGAAATTGAACTGAAGGCGAGCGGTGTTGATGAGACAACGGAAGAATTGAATGATCGGGATCAAGATGAACACGAGGAGCTCGCTGTAGAGCCTGAGACTGCCCTCTCGGATGTCGAAGGACCAAAAGTGGATACGTTTGATGATCTGGGAGTGGAGCTCCCTTCGACCGAGCGTACTGTATCTGGTACAATGATTCTGGCTTTTGTTTACACGACCGTGCTGATTTGTTGTGCAGTCGTGTGTCAGTACTATCCGGACTCGTCACTTGGGCAGTGGTTGCTATCGACATTGGAGCAAGTGGTACTATTTTGTGAAGACTCCTATGCGTCGATCCTGAAGAATGCTGCGATGCTATGGAATACTACTCTAGAGCACGTTGGCTTTTCTATGAGTGCACTTGAAGACTTGCTGATTGGCTCGTATGCAGTTTGGCATCATGCTATTCATATGTATGTACCAAAGATTGATTTGAAGAACATCATCGAGAGCGTCTCGATTACATTGGCAGCAACCATTGATCGTGCTCACCCTTTGCTAGAAGATCCTGTCGGACATATTCGTGGTGCTGTGGTGAAAGTGTATGATTTCGTTGAGTCCGGTGTGGCATTTATTAGCAGCAGTTTGTCCAATTTCTGGCTGAACTCAGTATCTACTCCGAATATTTCAAGTGAAGACTTAATTGATGCATCTCGAAAGCGGCTATTAGAGCCGCTGCAACTGAACAAAGGGTTTCCGAGAGCGAATGGCATCGTGAGAGAAGAAGAGCTTTGGGCATTAAACGAAATGAAACGCAAGTCAGCGCGTCGTTCTGAAATCAGTCAAGCAATGGAATCAGTGGTGGCGCATGCTGAATTCACGATTATGAAGGAGATTGAAGGCGCGAAAAGATCTGCTTCTGATCAAATTAAAGCGCGTGCTCAACATGTTGTGGATGAGATTGACAAAGCATTACAAATGGATGAAGATCAGTTTGACCAAGTACGTGTTGCAGCTGAAGCGAAAAGGAAAATCGACCTTCTTGCTCAATTGGAAATAAATTTGCATCAAGAAAAGGAATACGCAGGTGTCGAGGCGCTGGCCGCTAAACGTGATCTCGAACAAGAGCAGCAGCTGGCTTTCGAGGCTGAGGCAGAAGCTGAACTTGCTCGCATGGTTCAACTAGAGGCCGAAAATTTGATCACCCAAAGTGAGAGCGACCTCGTGGAAGTTGAAATTGAAGTGGATGTGGAATTTAAGAATGAGCAGATTCATTCGTCAGTGGAGATCAAAGAGCTCGAAGTACATTTGGGAGATGTTGGTAAACCGTCTTATGTCGATAGTCTTCATTTAGAGGTTGACAATTCGGCTTTGCCGTCGATCGAGGAAACTCCCAAGTCACTATCGACTGGAATGGACGTCCACAGTGTGTTCATCATGAGCGTTATCTCTCTGGTCTTTCTTGCTTTTGGTGGAATCGCGGCCTATTTCCTTAGACTTCGCATTCAGCGGATGATGCGGCGCGGACACTCGCGCATTAAACGCAAACGATGGCAACGCCCCGTTGAGTTGTCTGATTCAGAGGAAGAAGTGGTGGTTTTGCTGTCGGACGATAATGCTGATGAAGAGCCCGAGCCAGAAAAAGTGTCTCCAATCCCTGACCGCCGTCGTGTTACTTCTACTGAGGTATTCACGACGTCTAATGACGAAGCAGTCACTACATTTGAAGTTCCACAAATAAATGCTGTCTCCATCGCATCAGAGCAAGAACATTACGAGACGCGCACAAGCGAGTCTTCTGTTTCAAGTGCAGGACAGACGATGGAAACCATATCGACACAAGATACTGCTTCTCCGTCCCCATCAAGTGTGCGTCGCTCGCGTCGACTCCAGCGCCGGCATTCTTCAACTCGCAATCAGTAGTATCGTCCTTCGCAGCAGAAACGCAAAAACGCACGAAGCACCGAAAGAAACAATCCTGCGTAGGCTCCGAGTCTGTTTGAGTATTTAAGCCTCATTGAGATGCCGTAATGAACATTCTCTGCGTGTTGGATCTCGAAACACCTGCCTACACTGATAAAATACACCCAAAGCAGTGTCCATTGCTTGATGAAGGACAAAAGAGGTCACGCTGCCACGCTACGCCCTGCCGACAGGAAGTTGGCTCCATCAATGCTGCGGTACTCATCGCGGTCATTCTCTTGCACTCGCTTGACCACGAGCTTGTAGCCCTCGCGGATCTCGCCCCGGTAGCCCTTGGGGAAGTAAGCGCGGTTAAACTCGCGCAGCTCGTCATAGGTCATGTGGTACATGGCAGCGATGGACTCTGGTGTCTCGCCTCGCTCGACCTCATGGATCTGCTTGGTGAGTTTGACTTCGGCGATATTGCGGCGGCGGCTGGCTTCCCGCTCCGTGGCTTCGAGATCAGGCACGATGAGCTGCTCGCCCACGACCAAATCGGCTCGCGCACCGACGGGAAAGCGGCCTCGGTTGATCTGCAGCAGCCGGGCGTACGTGATGTTGTAGGCCTTGCAGATGGACTCGAACGTGTCCTTGGAACGGATCTTGTGGGTCTTGTACTTGGCGTGAAGGTGCGACGAAGCAGCAGAAGCACCACCGTAGCCACTGGGCGATAGCGGTGTCGCTGACTGGTCATCAAGATCGCCTGTGTTGACAATGCGCACGTGCATCAGCTGACCAGTCACGAGCATGCCGCGCTCGCCCTTGGGGAAGAACTGTCGGTTGTCCTGACGCAGTAGCTCCTCCGTCGTGTTGTACTGCGCAGCAATAGACTTGAGCGTGTCGCCAGGGCGTACAAGATGCATCTGGCCCCAGCCATTGTCGATGCATTCGGGCGGCGGCGGCAGCGACACCTGATGCGCGTCTTCCACGACAAGCTGCTGGCCTGGGTACACGCGGGCTCTGCGTCTCTCACTGTTGTCGCCAGCGGACGGAAAGAGCATGGGATTCAGCTGACGTAGGCGCTTCTCGGTCGTGTTGGTGCGCTCTGCAATGCTGGCCAGCGTGTCGCCCTTCTGCACCTCGTAGCGGAATGGCGAGATCGATGGCGGCGGTGGGCCAGCGCTGCCGTCGGCCGCATCAGCTGCTCGGATCGTTCCGTACATGGGGGCGGGAGAACGAGTGACCGCTTTGCTTGTCAATGTCCACAGGTCGAGCGGCTTGGTGCAACACTGATCTCATTAGTAGCCCCCTCCATTCGTTCTTTTTTTGTTGGCGAGAGCGCTGTATTAAGAGAAGAGAAGGATCACAAGAGAGTGGAATATGACATTTTTACGTATTGTAGATTGAATATAGAACGCCTGTTAGGTGGAGCAGCATGGGTCAACGCTGCCGCTCATGGTCTCTCCCTCCGTGTCTTTGAAAAGCAGGAAGCCCAGGCCCACGCCCAGGATCACAGCCAGGAACAGAGCTGTCTCGAACATCATGATCACCAGCATCACGAAGTACGCCAGTGCCAGATTCACAGTGTACAGTGCTGCCAGCACGCACTTGCACCAGAGGGGGATACGGCGGATGAGCGTCACCTTAGAGCTTAGAAGTGGCGGAGGCGCCTTGATGGAAGCCGACATCTGTTGCTGGGACGGCGTGTCCAGCGATCGGTAGTCGGCCAGACTCACGACACGGCCGTGCTTCTGGAACAGCGACTTCTCCACGGACTCGCGGTACATGGCCATGGCCTCCAGCGACATGGCCAACAGCACGACACCGATGAATCCGAAGGCGTACTTGACACCCGAAGAGAGCACCCACGGCTGGAAGAGCAGCAGTGCGCAGGTCACGCGGCTGCCGACAGCCAACTGGAAGCCGTTAAACATGACGGAACCCTGCGGATTGGCCGCCGCGCCGCTGTAGCAGAAGCCGTCCGTCTCAGACGCCATGCTGATGTAGGATTTCTGCATGAGCACGAGAGCGTTAGTGCATGAACTGATTGCAGCCTCAAATAACCACAGTTGCCTACCGGATCCGCGAACACGAGGTCTGCGTGCTCCTTGGAACAAGTGTAGATCTTCTGCCCGCCCTTGGAGATCCAAGGCACGGCGTGCTTGAGCTCCGAGAACGCCTTGTTGCACACCGGACACGTGATGTCCGTGGCGTCCTTGTAGATCTCGTCTGTGGAGATGTCGGACTTGATGGGCCCACCTAGATTGGACGACTGTGTAGCAAGCACGTGAATCAATACATGCGAAGAGGAAGCCCATTAAACGCCTTTACGATCGACGTACGGGATCGTTCTGCAGCGCGTCGATGTGCCCGGCCATCTCGCAGGCGTAGACGAGCTGGCTGCCCAGAATGGTGGCGTTGATGGTGGACTTGACGTCCATGTCGCAAATGGGGCACGTAGTCTTGCGCAGGTTCTGACCGGCGTCGCACAGCGCCAGCCACAGCGTCAGCAGCAGCAGCAGCATGGGCCGCATTGCCTTTCGACTCCAGCGGATGAGGTCGATTCGGGGAATGGCACACCGGTCAGGAAAAGTATGTTGGAAGTAATTTACGTGGCCAGATCAACAATATACTTGAATTTTACGCAAAAGCGAAACAACTTGGCAGGGTTAGGGATCGGCAGATGCTGTAGTAGCACAACACGAAGGATGCGGCAATTGGTGGAGAAAAATACGCGCAGCTGCCTTCAGCCTACAACAATAGCGCTTCTCATACTTCCATGTCAACAATGTGCGTACCTCATGCGGATTCTTTGTCGTTCAATTCCTTTAGAAGACTGTCTGATTACCACTTCAGAGCCACAAAAGCCGTAGGGGCTCGGGCGAAGCGCCTTTACCCACATCCGCGCAAACATGATAATATCCTGTTCAGCGAAGTAATTTACCTTTTGGAAAGCTTTCAACATCGATTCTGCCACTCACCAAAGAGCGCTACGCTGTCCGCCCCGTCGTTCGCCAGCGTATAATTCATTGAGAAGCGAAGCGGTCAGAATGGGGAGTGTGACGACAACTCTGGGACTGCTGCTGGCCCTGGTGGCGCTGAGTGCGGACGTCAAGGCCCATGGGATGCACGGCATGCACGAGATGGTCTTCCTCTCGACCGATGCGTCCTCCACGACGGCCTACAAGTGTCCGGCTTGCGGCATGTCTACCATGGACAACAACTACGATAACGCTAACTACGTGGAGCTTACGTACGGCCAGCGCATCTACACGTGCGGCATGGACCCGAGAGAGTTCTCGTCCTACAGCTTTGAAGTCACGGACACAGCCTACGTGGCCGCCAACATGGTGCGACTCGCTCGTCTGTGCGACCCTCTGGCATGCCGTCTAACATGTCACTACTCTCTCTGAATGACAGGCCGAGTACGTGATCAACGAGACGAGTGCGGACTTCAGCGTGTGCAGCTCGGACTGCTCTAAGTGCTCGGACGGGAACCTCACAGACCCGATCTCGGGCGCCTCCATCACGGACGACAGCTTCGAGTACGTGTGTCTGAAAAAGGGCCAGAAGATCTACTTCGCCACGTCCTTTACCAAGCAGCAATACATCGACAACGTCAACCAGAAGCCTCGCTATCAGGTCTCCAAGATCGTCTGCTCCGGCTCGACCTGTTCGGACGCCACGACCATCACGACGCTCAGTGCGGCCGCCAACAGCTTCGTGTACCAGTCCGCGTCCACGAGCTCCACTGCGTCCAAATCCAACAGCCAAGGCACGTCTTCGGCCGAGACTGAGAGCTCGAGCGATCCGTCCGACGGCTTTTGCTCGGGCGGTGGCTCGGTCATGTTCAACGGCTTTCAATCCACGATCAACGGTGCCTGTGTGATGCTGTTCTTCCACCCGTGGGTTCTCGACAGCGCCGTCAAGTACTTCTTCGGCTTCATCGGGTGCTTTCTACTCGCGCTTTTCAACGAGTATCTGGCTCAGGCTCGTGAGAAGGCCCGCAAGGCGCTTCAAGCCTCGAGCAAGACCGAGCCAGCGACCAAGCTAGCCAAGATCCAGCGCAAGCTCGCACTTACAGTGCTGTACATGCTGCAGATGACCATCGCATACTTCGCCATGCTCGTGGTTATGACGTACGAGACCGGGCTGTTCTGCGCACTTCTGGCGGGCTTTGGGGCCGGCTATCTGCTGTTCAAGAACTTGGACATCGACATCTCGAACGAGCGCGGCACGTGGCGCTACACAGACTCGTCAACCGTGCGCATCCGCGTGGGTGGCATGAGCTGCATGGCCAACTGCGGTACGACTGTCGAGAATGCGTTGCGCACGACCAGCGGCGTGACCAACGCGTACGTGGACTTCCCGGAGCAGTGCGCCTACGTGGCTGGCGTGGCACCCATCGAGACGCTGATCGCAACGATCGAAGGTGTCGGCTTTAGTGCCGAAGTGGATGGCGGCGACGCGGGCTCTTCAGCGCACGTGTAAGCAGTGAATAACATGTCTAGTGGTGGCGTTTTCTACTGTAGTTGATGTGGCGTAGCCAGGCGGGGCTCTGGATCTCACGACTGTCTGGGTGTGTGTCTGTAGAAAGAAGACCATCTGAGTACGGCCTTTCGTCCTGCGTGTGTAGCGTCCATGGAGCCAGCGCTTGTGACTGTAGTTGAGGACCTTTGAATACACGATCTGATGACGAATGGATGGTCATTAGGAGCCAGAACGGCTCAAGATGAAGCAGCCATCATTACTTCTCCGTGTCATGCTGAAGCAGATCCGACTCAGAACCAAGTCGGCCACTCAATAATCGCAGTTTCCCATCTCGCCCAATCAACAATTGTGGACCAGAGATGTCCCATGATTGCGTCTCCATCCACATCCTTCCCACTCTCGAATCTTCTCCGTTCCCTCTGCCATGAGCTCCATCAAGAACGCTCTGCTGTTGCTGTCGCTGCTGGCTCTGGCCTCGAGCGTCCAGGCCCACAGCATGCACGCCATGCACGAGCTGGTCTTTATGGCCGACGCCTCCACCACCACGGCCTACAAGTGCCCCGTGTGCGGCATGTCCACCATGGACTTCGGCTACGACAACGCCAACTACGTAGAGCTAGACAACGGCCAGCGCGTGTACACGTGCGGTATGGACCCGCAAGAGGTCTCGGGCTACTCGTTCGAGGTCACGGACACGTCCAATCTGGCCGCCAACATGGCCGCGTACGTCGTGAACGAGACCGATTCGACCTTCAGCAAGTGCAACACGACGTGCTCCAAGTGTGCGGACGGCGACCTGCTGGACCCCATCTCGGGCGACAACGTCACGGAGGATAACTTCCACTACGTGTGCCTCAAGAAAGGCCAGTCGATTTACTTTGCCTCGGCCACCACCAAGGACACGTATCTCGCCAACGTCAACCAGGCGCCACGCTACGCGGTCAAGAGCGTCGTCTGCGAGGGCGCCACCTGCTCGGACGCCACCAAGATCACCACGCTCTCCGCGGCTGCCAGCAGCATGAAGCCGCTGCTGTCCACAGCCTCGAGCTCGCCCACCACTGCCGGCTCGAGCAGCTCCACCACGACCAGCGGCGCCCCGAGCGTCCAGACCGCCATGGTTCTGCTGCTGGCCTCGGCCATGCTTGCTCTGCTGCATTAGACACAGATCTTTATACCTCATTAAGTACCACCCACTTTCCAGTGACTTCTGTTGCCTTCCATGCACTTCCTGGTGCTTGTGTGAGAGCTCAAGAATGCAGCCTGGACTGTACGTTGGATACATGGCAATGCATCTCCTATCGGTGCATTAGCAGTCAGCTCCCCATCGCCTCCACTCTCAGACTCTGGCGTCCATTGAATTGGCAAACAGACGCAGAAAAGACACTCGAACCACTTGAAAAAACTTCTGCGCCCCGATCACGAGCGCGTCGCCATCGCGAAAGCCGTGTCCGCGTGATTGAGCTTGGTCACGTAATATCAAAAACCCGCCCAGCTCGTTCAAGGCCTGATCTTTGGGCAACAGACTTACGTAGTTGTTGCTGCACATGGCGGCAGTGACGTGCTTGCTGTACGCAGCTTGTGCGCTCTTACAGGCGGTATCCAATGAATCGGTAGCGTACGATTCGCCCTCGTAGGCCAGTGAGACTGTGGCTTTGTCGGCACCAGCAAACTGGCCAAGAGGTCCATGGTGCCGTTGCTGGCGCAGTTCTTAAGCAGATAGGCGGAGCCCATGCTGCCAATCATGGGGCCACTGATAGCCACCCAATCGGTCGTAGATGTGAACCGTATGCTAGTGCACCACCCAAAAGCAGTTTGCCCATCGAGTGGGCTAATTACCAAAATCGTGTCCTTCACTACTTTGGAGCTGGCGCCAGCACCGCTCACTTGCAGTGCGTACTCGCGGACCTTTTGCTGCTGGCCAGCATCAGTCCAGGCAAAGTCTACGGTGTTCATGAACGAGAACTTATCGCTTAAGCAGCACGGAGTTCTCCGGGCGATAGCGTCAAAGTAATTTGAGAAATCATGCAGTCCCGAATCGTTCAAGCGTCGATGAAGAAGCAGGGGCGACGCGTACTCACACACGAACATGAGGCTTGCGCTAGAACAGAAGACGAGTTGGACCTGATGGAGGCGTTAACTTCTTGTCTCAATAAAATCGCCAGTGTTGTCTCGGATACTCGAGCAGGCTCAAATATTGACTCGCACGAGTCGGGGTGTCCATTAAACGCACGTCGATGTTCAGATCGGAGGCAAAGAATGTCAAGAACGCCGAGGTCATGTTCATGACGCACAGCACAAAGTTGTCGCCTTGGAACGAAGTGGCAAACAAAACTGGCACTGGCGCCAACTTGGGCGACACTGATTGGTTAAGCAGAGTTGGTCGCTGCCAAAATCTGGTTGCTGGAGAGAGATTGGGTCAGTCAGCCTACATTTTGCGCACAAACGCATGAGCCAGTACCACGGACTTCTTTCATTGATGGAGCTTTGCTTGCTCGGACACAGTCGACCGCGTTTTCGCCATGTAGGCGATTCCGTCGACCAGGCCGTACCCATCGACTTTCAAACTCAGGCAGACCGAAGACGGTCATGGATCGGCACTTGACTGTGAAGTGAAGCCGAAGTGACGGCAGTTCTTGTAATTTGTGTCGTAGCACAGGCGATTTCGCTTTGTTTGGTGCCTAATTCAACCACTAGAGCTGTCCATACCTCCAGAAACAGCAGAATCAAAGCGCCAAGGTGTCTGAAAGACAAACGGATCATAGCCAGACGCAATTTTGAGAATTGAGCGACAGTTCCAGTGCCGTTTACTCTTCTCCTCCATCCGAAAACCAAGAAACAAGAAGTAGAAGTCGCTACAGCACAATGAACGGATCAATTAGATCCCTGAAACTCAAGCTGGAGTGGCTGCTGAATCGTATCCTCCTTCGGCTGAGTGAGCAGCGCTTGAAGTGGTTCGTTTATGATTTCCACGTGAGCCTTATGGTCAACGCCAATCCTACCACCGACACTGCCAGCGCAAGCAGATAGTGCTGCGTCATTGTCAAGGAAACACCGACATTGATTCTTTCTTTGTTTGCACACTCACGGAACGACTTGTCGCCACTGCGTCGCAACGACACTAAAGCAAGCACTCGAACCACTTCACTGGCTTCTTGGCATCGTCCAGCAGCGAGTCTCCGTGGCGGAAGGCCGTATCAGCGTGGTTCAGCTTAGTCACGTAGAACTTGCTCGTGTAGGAGCTGGCAAACTTAGAAGTCGCGAGCCCCTTGGCACAGCTCTGGTACTCAACCTAACGCAGACACAGCACAATTCCTTTAGTCTACTGTAAGATAGCTCGTGATCGCACCATCGACATACCACTCCATCGTTCTGCGAAGACTTGTGCGGGATGACAGAGCCGGCCAGCGCATACACGGCCTTGTCCAAGGAGGTGAGGCCTGAGTACGAATTGCTGCACATGGCGGCCGTAACGGACTTGCTGAATGCAGCTTGAGCGGCCACGTATTCGCTGTTGAGTGTGCTGGACGCGTACGACTGGCCTTGGTACGCCAGAGACTTGGTGGCAATGTCGGCAGGACACTTGCCAATGAGATTGGCGACCGCATTGATGAGCCCATTGCTGGCACAGCTGCTCTGAAGGTAATCCGATCCCATACTGCCAGCCATCGGACCACTTATTGCGACCCAGTCCGAGGTCGAGCCCAGCTTACATAGTCCGTTGGCCAGAGCACCAGCAATAAGCAGATTGCCCATGGAATGCGCCACGAGGATCGTGTTCTCGATCGTCTTGGTCATCGCACTGCTCAAGCTGCTCATCGAAAGCGCGAAATTGCAGGCGTTCTGCTGCTGGAGCGAGCTGTCCCAGCCGTAATCTTCCGTGTTAATGTTAGCGTATTTGATGGACGAGCAGCATGGTGCATGGTCTTCAATGTCTCCGAAGTAGCTCGAAGAGTCTTGCACTGTGGCGCTTCCAGGCTCGCCTAGTCCATTGAAGAACAGACACGGTCGCTTCGTGCCCTTGCACGAGCACGTGGCTTCGGGAAGCACTGTGACGGACTCTATGTGATTCCCACTGGTCGTTCCATTCACAGTCGCACCGGCCAAAATCGCAGCAGTAGTTGCTGTCACTGTCGAGCTTGGCATCACGGTCTCGCAGGAGCTCAGCAGTGCTGGACTCATCTCCGGCTTGGCAATGTTCGCAGCTTCAGCCAACACGTACGCATCGATCATCATGTCAGCTCCATCAATCTGAAACACGGCGTTCTCAGCGGACGAAGGCTGCGTGCACAGTACGAAAGGCTGGCCAGCGAAAGACGTCGCAAACAACTGACCACTGGCACAGTCCACTCGATCTCCTGCGTCGGTCTGAGCCGTTCCGGTGCGGGTTGCAGAGTTCAAAGCCGAGATAATCTAGTTGGAAAGACAGATGCAACCCGTGAACTTTCATGAAGAAATGGAGATTAAGAGTTACGTACATTGCTGATAGGCGGGAGCTCGTCTGGAATCAGACAGCGCGATGTCTTGATGACGCTACCGCTCTCACTTGTTGCATCTTCGGTGTAATACGCGATGCCATCGACCAAGAGGAAAGAATGAACCCCATCCTCCGCTTGGAAGGTCACAGAGCCATCGTACGAGACGCTGCTATCAGCGGCCACGACTGGATTAGCAAGAACGTCGAACTGAGAGGTCCCGTAGACCTTCATAGAGTCGCGCTTGAGCGTAAAGTGCAGTCGAAGAGACGGCAAAGAGGCTTGCAGTACCGATCTCTGGTCGGATTCGGCTCGCAATTGCTTGGCACTCGCAAGCGGCAGCGAAGAGAAGACGCTGTTCCAAACCAGGAACAGCGCCAAGGCTTTCTTTGCAAAGGTCATAGTCGGAGAGGCTTCTGGAAGTGACCAGCCGGAAGTAAAAGCGAAAATGATTCAGTAGCTAGCGCTCGATAGAATGCACTGACAGAAGTCCTGTCAGCCCTCTCTCGTTCTTCTGGGCCAGTCAACCAGTCACGAAGCTTCGTTTACATCCGACTCGGGATGGAATCTTGAAGTGCAAGCGATCGAATGGCTGGGCTTCAGGTTCAAGTTGAATCTTGCAAACTGGACGAAGCGTCACGCGTCCTTGACGCCGATTAATCTGCCATGGTGCAACAGTTCTCGTTCTGGGGCAGCTGCAGCTCAGGCTTCTATATTACCAATACGGTATTGGTAATCCGTATCGGTAATACCAGAGCCTGTTGATGCAACAAAAGGCACAATCAGCATACGGACAGCAATCACAACATCCACAGGCATCAGGAATTTTATCCAGGAGGTTTTGGGTGATCTTAGAGCACACAGCAGACTCCGATGACATTGATTTGCACTGTCAGCATGTCGATCGTGAGTACAGTGAGGCAGCGGATGAGGACCCGCAGCACCGGACTCGCAGCTGACGGCGATCTCTTGATGAGAAGACCCAGAGGCCATTCGCTGTTAGCCGTGGGACGGTAATCTGATTCGGCTCGCTTCATTGCGCCACTGAGACATACACGGCAGTTGCTGGCTTCCAACATCCGCAGCGACTTCAGAGAAGGAAGTTACAGCCTACCTAATTTGGTGTTCAAACACTATTTCATGTATCGGTGTGTGGACAAGCCACGACCGATCATTACTGAGGTACTTTGGTGCCTTACATGCCCTCCATTAAAAATTTAGTCGCAGTTCCTTCAGCAGGTTGAGCGCTTCCTCTGCGGTCGTTCGTTTGGACTGGGACTGAGAAGGCGGCGCAAATAGCTTGCACCCTGCAGCGAGATATCCCATACCGACTGCGTATCCCACTCCAGAATGAGATTACCGACGCTCCATACATCCACAGCCGTCGTGTGGGTGCCGCCTTCCACGAAGATCTCTGGCTATGGCGCGTGCTCTTCTTTACGCAAGTGCGACCACTCGGGTAATGCTGCAGACTCTGCGTGGCATCCACAAAGTCAATGAGAAACCACGCCGGTGTCAATCCTCTGTACCTGATCACGTTCGACCAGGGGAACCGTGCTCGGAAATTTTAAATGGAACTCACAATAACAATAGCAAAACAAGGTGTGCATTCATTCAGGTAGCCACAATCAGCAGAAGAATCCATTCCGGGTCAATTCTGGGTCAGGTTTCAGTTGTGATCACACTGTATCTTTCGGTCAGGTCACGTTTCGGTCACAATCCCTTTTACGCATGTCTTGCATCCGATTTGTAACGACTCATATAAATACTAAATAGTTTGCAGATATCTATTTGGTGAATGTATGGGCCATGATCGAGAAAAGTGGGTTGTTTGTGACCAGCAAAAATACTGGATTTTGGTTTTTTGTCAAGGCTAAGTTCGATGAGCTGGATGAGCTGCGTTCTGGTAGGTTCGAAGCATTTGAAGAGACGCGTACGCAATGTCTGCCGCGAAGAGATCAAGAGAGAGGAATGAGCAGGCTCTAGAGCTTCATCTAGATGAGCAACGAGCGTTAATGAGTTTGCACGCTACAAGAAACTTTCTCCGTCCAGACAATACGAAAATACCTACTTGGGCAAATGCTTAGAGTTTATTGATTGGATGAAAGCAAAAGGCTACCAAGATGAGCACGTAACAGAAGCGCGCATGGTTCTTTTCCTCACTGAGATGCAGGATCGATGTGTACGCAAGCGAGGGAGGACGCCCAAATCAGGCGAAAGCCAAACGGATGAGAGCTCAGTAGCTTCTGTCCGAAGGTCGGGCATTCGACCCTTGCTGCGTATGTCAATGCTACCATGGATGAAAGGTGGCTTCAATACAGCTTAAAAATTGAACCCACGGATTCCAATGCGCCCTGATTCTGTTAAAGAACTTTTGAATCAAAACAAATCAGAGTCGTTCAAGAGAATGAAGAGTCATTTCAAGATGTTGGGATTGGTACCATGGCTGATACGATTGTGAACGATACAACACTGCAGAAGATTGCTGATCAAATGCTTAGTGAATCAAATGAAAACGGGCTAAAGCATCGAGCCGATCTGCTCCTATCTGTCGGCCTTTCATCGAGAGGGGATAATATTCGAAAACTGAGGCTTCCCAGCGTGGGTTTGATGAATTTTCCGAACGAGCGTGTATGTGGTGCGAGTCTTTTACGTGCTGTTTGGAGAAAACAAAGCGAAACCAGTTTGGTAATACTGAAGAGACTACACTCATGCGACACAAGTTTGATGAACGCTGTCATATGGGCGCTCTTGCGCTTTATTTCTTTTACCGATGGCATGTTGGTGATGAACCATGGCCTGATTTTGGATCTCGTGCTGCGCGGTATCCTGTGTATGTATTAAAAGCCCCCTCTCCTGTCACAAAATCACGCTATCCGAA